>PPNJ02000009.1:0-140647 GCA_003707215.2 Phaffomyces thermotolerans | reverse complement strand
GCATGTTCGTCATATTCACTGGTGTCTCAATTTTTGACTGAAAAAAAAGCCTCTATTGTTTGTTAGTATTATCAGATAGTAAGATTCATGTTAAACCTGTAAGAAAAAACTACAATTTTCTTGATTGGATGTGTTAATTTTCGTCTGTTTTATTTTGACACAATAATAAAGTCACAATACATTGTGTCAATATAGGGTAAATTATTGTAAACATACTAGTTTAAGCAGGGAACTAAACTCTAAAGATAAGTTCTTTCATTTCAAGTATGTGCTATCAAGGTCTCCACACTCTCTAATTGTATTCATAGCATCCATTTCAGATATTTTCTGACTTAGGAGGGTTTAAAAAGATGGACTTATAACTTTGCGAAAAGTAATTGAAAAAAAGTACGTGGTGCAGAGGAGTAGTAAATGGTGTGAAATAGAATAAACATTCGAAATCAAGAGATTGAGAATGCTCAGACTATTATAACCTATATTACTTGTGTGTGGATCAAATTCACGGAATCTGATTGGACCCTTAAGAAAGAAACACACAAATCCCAACAAAGAAATTTGGCTAAGAGAGAACAGAAGAATCGAAAGAGGGACAATGATAACTCAAATAAATTCTATACAATTGTTGTTAAGATATGCTAAACAAGATTAAATAACAAAATTTAATGAAAACCTCTTTAATGAAAGATTTTATAATGAAAACCCAACATTTTTTACAAAGAAAATGGCATAAAAATTGAAAAAGAATTATTCATAAAAATCCCAAATTTATAACATATTTGAAGATACAAATTTAGATGGGATTTTCTCTTCTAAGTTCTCCCACAACCAAAAAAATATCATCCAATTAAATCCATTCAAATGTTCAGTTCAAAATTCAAATCCCACAAATTTTCATCTCTGTAAATCTTGTTTCTTTTTTTCCTCCTAAAAAAAAAAAAAAAAAAATTATCTTAAAAATCAGATTATTTTCTTGAAACTCTCTTTCCACATCCCAAGTTTCTTCAAACTCACTCAATGTCCACCACTTTGACAGGAGCTTCGGCTCATTCTGAAAGTGCATTCTCCACCACTACCACTAGAAAAGGTAACGTTGCCTCTTTCAAGCAAACTAAAAATTTGGTCGCTATTGATACAAATGGTAACGTTTTTGAAGCTCCAGATTTCACCATTAAGGATATCTTAAGTGCCATTCCACAGGAATGTTACGAGAGAAGACTAACATCTTCTTTCTACTATGTCTTCAGAGATATCGCTCTATTAGCAGTCGCTGCTTATTTTGCCAACACTTATATCCCAACTTTTGAATCAAGTGTTGTTAGAGGTTTATTATGGGCTGGTTATACTGTTTTCCAAGGTTTAGCAGGTACTGGTCTTTGGGTTTTAGCTCACGAATGTGGACATCAAGCTTTCTCAGACTACGGATGGGTTAATGATTTAACCGGTTGGGTCTTACATTCATTTTTATTAGTTCCTTATTTTTCATGGAAATATTCCCATGGTAAACATCATAAAGCAACTGGTCATTTAACAAGAGATACCGTATTCGTTCCAGCAACAACAGAAAAATTTAAAGCCAAAAGATTTGTTGATAAACTGGCTGATATGAGTGAAGATGCTCCTTTAGCTACTTTACAAGCCTTGCTATTACAACAATTAGGTGGTTGGTGGGCTCATTTAACCACCAACGTCACTGGTCAACCATACGAAGACGTTCCAAAATGGAAACACAACCATTTTGTCCCTGACTCTCCAATCTTTGATGCTAAAGATTATTATTTTATCATCTTGAGTGATTTAGGTATTATAATTCAATTTTTATTGCTATATAAATTCTATAAAGCTGTTGGTCCATTCTTATTCTTAATGAACTACTTCATTCCTTACATGTGGGTTAATCATTGGTTAGTTTTCATCACGTTCTTACAACATACTTCTCCAACTTTACCTCATTATGATAATGAAGAATGGAATTTTGCTCGTGGTGCAGCTGCCACTATTGATAGGGAACTACCATTTGTTGGTCCTTTCTTTTTACATGATATCATTGAAACCCATGTTTTACATCATTACGTTTCGAGAATTCCATTTTATAATGCAAGACCAGCTTCTGAAGCAATTAAAAAAGTTATGGGTAAAAGTTATGCTCATACTGATGAAAATATGTTTGTTTCATTATGGAAATCAGCAAGAAGCTGTCAATTTGTTGAAGGTGATAACGGTATTAGAATGTTTAGAAATATAAATAACATTGGTGTTAAACCAATTGATAAATAGATTTTATCATAGATTTTTTGCTTTTATATATACCTTCTTACTATTACACATTTAAATTATCATACTTATGTATCTGATATATCTATTTCGTTTCTTATATCTATTGTTCAAAGATATCTAAATCATTAGTATCAATGAAATGTTCCACTAATTTCAAATTCTCTTTACTTTTAGCTTCCCACTCTTCACTGTATAAATCAACAAATTTTAACGCCTCAGCAGGCTTGATTGTCTTTCTACCATCTTTCAAAACGTATTTCGTTATAGCTGTTGCACAAGTGATTTTTTCATCTTTGTTACCTTTAACAATAAATTTTGAAATAATGAAGAGCCATTTATCTGACCATGCCAAAATATTTGAATCAACAGAATAGAATGCAAATGGTTGTATTTCTCTCTTGAATGAACAAAAGACATTGGCAACTGGGATATATGCCCATTTTTGACTTTGTGTTGGGTATTCTAAAAAAAATCTTTGAAATATAGACGTCATTAACTGAGTTCTGAAAATATCCAAATCTGCGAAATAAGTTGAATTAGACTTGTGGAAGTAAAAGTCACATTCATACGGTGTATTAAATGAATTACAAGTATCTATTTGAAATGGAGATTTGATTGAGTACTCTTGACGTAATGGCTTTGGTAACAACAGATTCTTGATGATGATTATACCGAATCTAATGTAGTAGACTAGTGGAAGTGCTTTGAGACATACGATCAGATAACCACCCAGTAAATACTTCAGTGTTGATACGACGACAGACATTCTTGCTGAGGAAGTGTGGATATATGATCAGTAATCTATATAGTTTCTTGTTAAAAGATATTTTTTCACATTTAGACCGAGTAACTTTTATATACTAGAGAGTCTGTTCATCATTAAGCCAGAATGTTGTTTGAAACCATCCCAGAGACTCTTTCGAAGAGCATAGCCACATATATCCGCAAATCAAATGAATTGGAATCAGTTGATCCAGTCATGTCCTATTTTTGTATGTGTTTGAAGTGTTTGTGTGTGGTTCAACAACACATGTACTAACAACCAGCCCATAGGTGCATTATACGCTATTGAAGAGATATTATACTCAGGTATCCACTCCTCAGATGAATCCATTGCAGCTCTAGTGGGTAATCTATTGGACTACGTTGAATCACAGAAAAAATCAGAAAGTTCGATAGTTGATGTCATTAACGATAAAGATTTAAGTATAAGTTATGTATTGAACTTCTCAGATATCATATTCAATAATTCATTAAAACAAATCACTGAGAAGAGATCAAATAAGTCTACAGCGTTTAATTTATTAACAAGTGTCACATTTTATGATATTTTGAAGTTATGGAATGATTATGATAGATTTAATGAAATTATTGACATTGATGAATTAAATAGAAGAAAAAAATATGCTAAATTTCATGCTGCTAGGATATTGAAGTCTTTGAAATCAGGTGCTGATCCAAACAAATACACTGCTCCTGAATCAAGTGCTCTAGAACCAAATTCCGTTCCTGTTGAAAAATCTGAGTCAACTGAATCAAATAGTTCAAAAATCAACTCAGAAGAGTTGAGTAATGGGTTAGGAGTATTTGATGTTGGTTTATCTACAACTCCAAAAGTAGCAGATGATGATGAGCCTCATGTATCAAACATTTTACCAAAAGTTCCTTCATTTCATCCAAATAGACCAAAAGTTGATGATGACGAACAAGAAGAGATATTCAACAATCAAACAGACACTGATGATTTAGGTTTACCATCACCACCACCTAATTTACCTCAGATTCCAAAAAAAACCTTACCTGACTCATTACCAATGAAACCTGTTTCAAGAACTCCATCTCCTCCAAAATCATTACCGAAAGTTGTGCATCAAGAGAAACCAATTGATGTTGAAGAAATAGTACAAGTTAATGATATATATACTAAGGCTCAGAAGCATGCCAAATTTGCAATAAGTGCAATGAACTATGAAGATAAAGAAACTTCAATTAGAGAATTGGAAAATGCAATTAGATTGTTAAATCAATTACGTGAATAAATCTTTATTCTTTTGTATAAAGATACAACATTCTATTGGAATAATAAAGATGCAGCAACTTCAACGTTACCATTGCATCGTTGTAGTGCCTTTATAGCTTGATCTCTTGAGAATCCTAAATTAATCAACTGTTGAATTGATTCTTCAGGAACAGATGCGGATTCTGAATAAGGTGGTAACGTAGGAGTTGACGAATTGGTGCCAAATCTATTTTGTGCTGCTTGTGCTGCTGCTTGTCTTGCAGATGATTTATTTGTTTGTGGGTTCGTTGAGGGAGCATTAAACGCACCTGAACTGAAAATATTACCAGAACCTAAAGCTTGTCCATTTGCTCTTCCATTGTCATTGAAAATTGAAGGAATTTCAGATTCATCTAAAAATGCAACTTTTAAACCATCAACTTTCAAACAATTTTCTTTCAAATCTATACACATACCATATTTTCTCATCATGTCCAATCCTAATAGAAAATCAACACCAGTATCAATAACAGTAAACGCTAAATGAACCAAAGCATCACCAATGGCGACTTCAACGTCATGGATTCTACCCAGAATTTTAGATTTACCTACACCTCTAGCTTCACCAACAAATCTCTTATCAATCAAATTGGAGATTCCAATAGATTCACAAAACTGTGGTGATATAATTGATGTTTGTGCACCAGTGTCAACAAATGCCTTTGAAGTTGGGTTACTAGTATCATGGCCGTTAGGATGTATTGTAACTGGAATGAACAACATGCTGATTTGGGTGAATGACTCTGGATTATGTTCCATTGCAGTTGCGATTGAACGTTGGATTGGATCCAATTCAGCTTCTGGATAAAGACCTAAGGGATGGGTGACCTGTGCTGGTGGCTGAATGTTGAGTGATGGTTTGATAAGAAGCAGATCGTCATTGGTGATTCCTAAAGACGATAGAGAGTCTTGCGGTTTGCTTAGTGGCGATCCATTATGGAAGATCGTGAATAAGTCTAAAGATAACTGATCTTGAAGGTAAGCTTTAAGATCTTGGAGAGTTAGTTCTTCAGGGAAGTCTATAGTTAGGATAGTTTCTGTGTTGTCGACTGACACTGTTAATTGCATCGAGTTGTGTTGTAGTTGACGGTTATAGTATTATTTGTAATTAGTTGATTAATTGATTTTTTTTTAGCATTTGGTACTCCTGTCTCTTACTAATTAAATAGTGAAGTGTTTATTAATGAAGAGAACGTCATTTGCCACCGTCACTGAAGTGAAGAAGATCAAGTTCACACTGCCTGAATCCTTCAGTCAAGTCCATCCAGCAGAGTTCAATCTCGGACTACTGAACATCTTATCAAAAGAACCTTCATTGCATTCAATCATCTCATCAGAATCGTTTAATCAGTTTCCCATAAAGACCATGACGGTTAGATCACACTATGAAAGTCTTGTGAAATCCATCATCTCCCAGCAGATACATACGAACGCTGCTAATGCCATATTAGGAAGACTTGTTGATCATTTTGGCCATTTTCCAGAAGCTCAAGAAGTCTTGAAGACAGAGGATTCTGTTCTACGGTCCATTGGGTTAAGTATTAGAAAAGCATCATATCTTAAATCAGTTTGTGAACATTTCCAAGAAAGACAATTAGGTGAATTCTTACAGGATAAAGAAAAAACAAACGATGAGATCATTGAAAGATTGGTTGAAATCAAGGGAATTGGAGAATGGAGTGCTAAAATGTTTTTGATATTTAGTCTTCAAAGACTAGACGTTTTCGCTGAAGGTGATTTAGGTATTAAACGTGGATTTGCCAATTTCATTGAAACAAGAAAGCATTTATTGAAGGATTTCAATGGAACATTGTACGTTAAAACTAATAAAAGGAGAACATGGAAGACTTACTCAGATGAAACTATGATTAATATAACTGAACAATTCCAACCATATAGATCGGTCTTTATGCTGATATTGTGGAGAATGGCTGCGTTGGATACTGCATCATTATGCTGAGTCACCAGGGATCAACATGGTGATATGGTTACCACTCAAAAGTATCTTGTTTCTATGAATAGTTTGTTGTAGTGATGTATCTTTCTCTTCAACGTCTTCTAAAACAATGTTGACGAAATCATCAAATCCCACCAGTTTCCCAATGAATTCCTTTTCTGAAGACATAAGCACTGTGATTCGTGCACCGACACATTTGTCAATGACTTCCAATGGTAAAATAGCAGACATCTTGGTAAATGTGTAAAATCTTTTGGATTTATTCAAAATTATATACCTTTTTCTTTTTCGAAATTATTATAATAAACTATAAAAACAATTTTAAATATCCGTATTGGGCAATTACTGTTTTTAGATACTCTAATAAACTGTTTAATACGTTCAACTGTATTGAAAGACACACGCTTGCTGGATTGCATTTATCTTCTTCATGGTACTATTATCTTTGAACACCTTTCTGAATCGCTTTTTCTGTTTGTGTGTAAAATTCACATATTTTTGTGTCAATTCCATCACCTGTTCTCTTTGAAAATTATTTTTATACTTGAGATTAAATATTCACACTTCAGGAATAAAAAAAGTCAGCCAGAATCAGCTTGAAAAGGCTCTTTATAGTCAAAAATGGTTGAGGAAGACTTGTGTGAACTTATTCCATCTTTGATCATTCCGAAACTCAACGAATCAAGAAAATTAGTACCCAAATCTTCTAATATTACACCACTCAAAACAGGTTACAAATACAATTTCCAGTGGATCTTTTGTGGTGAACTTTTCCAAGCTTTCATTCTTCAAAGAAAAATGAGATAATGCTACTGTTATAATAAATCTTACCTTACAAAAAATAACGCAAAGAAAAAATAGGATATCTATAAATAATACAGACAACAAGTATTCACATTAATAATAATAACAATATAATAAATAAATTGAGGAGATTTTTATTCGTAATCATGGATGATTCTTCTATTTCCTCTAACAGATCTCTTATTACTTCTTTGCACACATAACGCAAGGAAACCTGCAATTGAAATCATTATAATGAAATAAATCACCAAAACAATACTTTGAGTCTTCACTGATGTAACATTCATGCTTGAATTATGATTATGTGGCATCGATGGAGATAATGAAGTTGGAGTGGTAATAGTTGTTGTCTCTGTCATTGTTGGATCTTTATCAACATTTGTTGATTGCACAGGTAAGAGACTTGTCGTTGAGCCACCAAGTTTTGAAATTTCAATTGACTTTGACGACTCTGATTCAATAATTACCACTGCTCTTGTTGGTTCAGTTTCTTCAGTAGTGGAATAATTAGGCATGATTTCGCTTGTTGCTTTAGAATTATCAATAAAAGTTTCATAACCTTCAGTATAAGTTTCAAATAAATTCTCATCATTTACGAATACATCACCATATAAATTTAACAAATCTGTATTACCAACAGCGTTACCATTTGATAAGTAACCACCAGCTTTACAAATCTCATAGTTTTGTTGAGGTAACGTTTGAGTTTTCAATATTTCATCTGGTGATTCAATAAATACAACACCTAAACCTTTAACGGCATGCCATTCGGTATGACAATGAAAGAACCAAACACCTGGATTGTCTGCAATAAATCTAATAACAATATGACCTCTGCTTAAAACTTCTACAGTGTCTCTAATCATTGGATATTCAGGAAATTGACCTTCTAAAGTTTCATCATACGTGAAATGTAGACCTTTAACTTTTGATAAGACTTGGAAAGTATGGCCATGTAAATGGAATGGATGTCTCATATGATCATTACTGTTAACTGTGATTTGAACAACATCACCTTTTTTCAAAATAAAAGAATTTGTACCTTTCCCATAAATATCTGGATTTAAAACTGTTGTTTCATTTGCAGAAAAAATTGTGTTCATTGTTGGAACTTTTGGAGCTAAATGAGGTTTACCATCCATAACATAATATAAAATTTTATTTCCTCCAATATATTCAGAATCATAAGTAAATGAAAGTTCATGATCTGGTTTTCCTAGTTTGATTGTTTTAGAAGTTGGTTTTAAGTTTAAATCATCAACAATTTGCAAAGTATCTGCCTTCTTAACAACAAATCCATCTTTCTCTTCATTTTTTAAATGATCATTATACATCAACCAACCAATTGAAGTTTTCTTTCTCATCATAATATTTGTAATTTGAACAGCAGCATAGTTTTTTTCAACTGATTTTTTAGTTTTTATTAAAACACCATATCTTTGACCTGTTGCTAGTTTAACAGATTCAGTGATAACAGGATCAACTGTAACACCATCAATTTCCACAACTGTTAAATCATGATCCTGAATATAAAAATATTGAGAAGCTGACATTCCAGCATTAATCAATCTAACATAATAAGTTTGATTTGGTTTAACACTCATCTTGAAATCATGAGTTTCATTAAATAGAGAACTATCAATTCGTGGTTCACTACCACCATGAGGTTTCATTAGCTGATCAACTAATTTACTAGATGGAGTGTAATACCAATCACTCAAGATAACAACTAAATCATCGTCATATTTAACCTTATTCTCATCTGTTTCAAAATCTTCAACTATGAAAGCACCTCTCAATCCATCACCATATTGAGCCGCATCGTGGGAATGGTACCAATATGTACCTGCCTGATTATTAACGACGAAATCGTAAGTGTAGTTATGACCAGGTGCAATTGGACACTGACTTATCATTGCAGCACCATCCATAAAACTTGAACCTTCTTGGAAAATCCCATGGAAATGAATAGATGTTGATTCTTTTAAATTGTTAACGACATGGATAATAACTCTATCTTTTTTTTTGATCCTTATCACAGGTAATGGGAACTCGCCATTGACGGAAATGACTGGTCTTTCCTGAATACCATCAGGTTTGGCTATTATCGAAGTCAATTCCCAATTGAACTCATGGGTTTGTTGAGCTGATAAAGTGGGTATGAGAAGCAGTAATGAGAGTATCAATAACTTTATTCTTACCATCATGTGAACTGATATCCAGCACTAGTCGTATATGATACGATAATAACTTTTAATAGACGTTGTAGTTATTCAATTATATATGAATATGCACACATGTAAGTAAATTAATTTCGGGGTTTGCGTGAACACTAAAAGATATATTATTAGTTAAGTTTCAACTAATTATTAGCTGAATATATATTTACACAAACAATCAAATTAATCTGGACGTAGTACGTTACCTATATAACCCATGGTTCATTACAAGTCAAATATATTGTATCCCCAGAATCCAAATTATAAGCTGAATTCTCAAATTAATTATTGTAAATTATAAACCGTCGGCAGAAAGACGTATAACACTTACGTAATACACAATCATTTAATTACATAATCAATGGAATTAATTCGGAATTTCGGAATTAATTAGTTGTATCAACTTAATTTCTACGGCTTTTTAAAGACTAGGGTTTAATTTATTATTACAGGGCTCACACATCATTATAAAATAATTAATATAGCATTACAATTATTATATGTTTCTCCATTATGATACGATATTTTCACAGACTCTAGTGTAACTAAAATTTAAAAACAAACTCTCTATTCCTTTCATTTCTCATTATCAAAATTATCTTTTCCATCTAATCTACATCGATTCACCCGGTGGATTTTTTTTTTTTTTTATTGTTCATTCAAAGATTTTTTAAACCACAAAATTTTCTTTTTATTCCAGAATTGAAAATTTAACTCTCCAAGTACATTTTCGTACACTGAGTACCAGTTTGATGCAAAGTCAGTAATGTACTGTATTCTCATACTGACTCTTTTGGCCTCACTCATACCCACCATCACAGCAGAATCATCAAAAGGTTCATATGAACAGATTATAATATATTCGTGTCAGTCAGCGTTAGGACATTTTGAATTCGGTTGTCAAGGATCTACATGGGAATGCCTTTGTGATTATGATCCTTTACTAGAATCTCTATTGCAATGCATCAACAATTATCTACCAGAATACAATGGTAATGTCAAATCTTCCGAAATCTATTTGATAGATACTTGTCTTGAAAATGGTAATATTACATTAACTGAAGATAGAATTCGAAAAGTACTTCAAAATTCAACTGAAATCATCATTAACCCTGTACATGATACTATATTCTATAGTCCAATTCTACCAGACAAAGAAATAATCAAACCTTCAGTAAGAGATCATAGAGCATTTTTAGGTAATTTGGATATCTCACAACGTTATGGTGTTATTATTGATTTATTTTGGTTGGCATGTTTGGTATGGTTTGGTATCTTTAACAAATTAAAGCAAAATAGAAGATTGAATAGTAAATTGAAATCCAATTCAATAGATTATTTACGTTCAAAAATTTCATTACCTTTATTCTTTTCACATCATATGAAACCATATAATTATTTATTCAAATTGACCTCATTATTACCAACAACAGCAGAGTCTATCATTCTATTTGTTTATTTTGTTTTAAATACAGTCTATTTACTCATTGGATATGACGTTTATCCCGATAATCATTTTATGGGTTCAGATACACTCGCCCAATACTTGAGATATCTTGCAGATAGATGTGGTATCATTGCATTTGCTCATTTCCCACTATTAATATTGTTTGCAGGTAGAAATAATATCTTAATTTCAATTTCTGGATTACCATATAGTACATTTATGATATTCCATAAATGGACGGCTAGGGTTATGTTTATTGATTCTTTTATACATACATTTGCTTACTCTATGATAAGTTTTGGACAAGGTACCTTTTGGAATTATGCTAAAAGAGATTGGTTTATAGCTGGTTTCGTTGCAATTTGCACAGGTATGTTTTTATTATTTTTTGCAATTCACAATTTAAGAGTTAAATATTATGAAGCTTTTCTCATTTCTCATATAATTTTAGCAATTTTATTTTTAGCATCATGTTATGAACATTGCAAAACATTTGGTTGGTTAGATTGGGTTATTGGAGCTTCATGGATTTGGCTAATTGATAGATTAATAAGAATCATAAAATTATTTAAATTTGGTGCCCCACTAGCTAAAATTCAATTTATTTCTGATGAAACTTTCAAAGTTCAAGTGAAAAGACCTCATAATTGGAAACCATACCCTGGTTGTTTTGTTTTCATCCATTTCTTACATCCAAGCATCTTCTGGCAGTCTCATCCTTTTACCATTATGGATTCAGTGCTAAATGATGAAGAAGTTACCATTTACATCAAAGCTAAAGAAGGTCTTACTGCTAAAGTCTTATCAATAATTGGTCCAAGAGTGGGCAATTCAGTTAATATGAGAGTTTCATTGGAAGGTCCATATGGAAATCAATCAAAAGTTGACAATTTTGATAACGTTTTGTTGATTGCTGGTGGTAATGGTATTCCTGGTCCATTTTTTCATGCAATACATCTTGTTCATAGTCCATTGATTCCAAAACAAAGAGTGAGATTGATTTGGGTAATTAGAAGAATCGACTCATTGAAATGGTTTGA
This sequence comes from Phaffomyces thermotolerans, assembly GCA_003707215.2. NCBI lineage: Eukaryota > Fungi > Ascomycota > Saccharomycetes > Phaffomycetales > Phaffomycetaceae > Phaffomyces > Phaffomyces thermotolerans. Next base: position 128,847 of record PPNJ02000009.1, on the reverse strand, counting down.
AAAGGAATTAGAATTATTGAGAGATACAAACATCGAATGTGAAATTTATATAACCAGAGATTTCGACAAAATCAGTGAAGAGGATCAAGAATTGTTGAATAAGTTCAACAAGTTTATATCATTCCATTCAGGAAGAGTACCTACCCATAAAATACTATTGGATGAATTTACGAATTCAAACGGAACCATAGGAATCATCACTTGTGGTCCCGCAGCAATGTGTGATGATGTTAGAGATTACGTTGCAAAAAACCTCTCATTATGTCGTTATAGAGTTGACTTATTTGAAGAATTACAAGTTTGGTGAGAACTATTTTATACAAATTATTAGAATTATAAGCTTCTTTTTTTTTTTTTTTTTTTTTTTTAAATCTAATCATTTATTTACTGTTTACTGTACATTATAAACTCTTATTCATGAATTTTCTTCTAGTGAAAGCTAACCAATATTTACTTGGATGTTGTGAATCATCTTTGTAGATTCTTTGTATTAATCTACTTGCTAGTTCTTGTCTGAATTGTGTCAAATAGCCTTTCAACAGATCATATTCACCTCTGTCTCTTGGAGCTTGGTATAACGAATTTAGAGGAAAATTACCATCACCTGGAATAGCAAAGTTTTCCAATGATAAGTTAGTGAGTAATTTCACAGCTTCTGAATTCGAAGTATTTGCTGACAGTTTTGATAAACAATCAGAAACGTATAAGATACCATAAACTAAAACACGATCAGCAGGTCCTTTGATTTCAAAATTCTTGAAGAAGGAGTTGGCTCTGAATAGATCAAGTATTTCATCAACGATATCATAATCTGATTCTGTTTGATATGCTGGACCTCTAAATTTAGTTTTTAATGGTAATAAAGAGAAGTTACCAACCTGTCTTTCAATGGATGCTGGATCTGCCAGAAAAGTGGAATGATAAGCCTTTTAGTTGAATTAGTTAATGATACTTGAGATCATCATTACAAGCCCAATACTTACTGGCATTGTTGATGTTAGTGTGATGATACCTGGTGAAAAGAAAAGATTTCGGGGAAGTTTTTAATGGATTTTATCTTAAATTCCGACTTCCGACTTGCAGTCACATGACTGTCTCAAGTTTCTCTTTGTTTTTGCTCTGAAATCTTAGAGAGTTTAATTTATCAAGATTTTTTATATTTGGAAATCAACAATTGAGAGTTTATCTACTGGAGCATTGCTAGGATTGAGCAAGGATGTCAACACAGCGCGACCTTACGAGGGATGAGCTTTTCAATGATATATTCGGTGCATCCAGACCGCTAAGTAAGGATAACGTTGTTGATGAAGGTGATAACTTGATTCCAAATTCACTTACAAATACAACTACACATTCAACTTTGGACCCTGGTAGAAGTGCTTCTCCTACCCCAGAATTTCAACCGCACCCTTACAGGGGTCAAATCCAGCCCACTTCTATTCACTATCAGAGGAAAGCCCCCTTACCTTCAAATTCCATGAATTATCCTAACCTAAATGTGGAACCTGTCCAGGTGTTTGGTCAACCTCCGATTAATCAACCAAAGGCACCACAAGCAAAATCTCAGCAGCTTCCATCTCATCCATATTCAAATATTCAAAGACCTTCAGAACCAAGATTACAACCTGCATTCGGTACCGATCCAAGAGATACCCATCCTCCACAATATCAGTCAAATAAGAGTCGATTACAACCAATCACTACAACTGATCCTTCTTCTGCTCCTATTTCCCAAAGATATCAACAACAACCATCCCCATCTACAACTAAAAGAAGTCCAATTGTTCAACAAGGAATTAATTTTTTTTCAAGGGCTAGAAATGTTACTTCTCCTGTAATGACATCCAGTGGTGCAACTTTCAGTAATGAACTAGATTCAAATTCTGGATCTACACCTCCTTCACCCCATAATAGATCTTTATCCTTAACATCTTCTACTTTTAGAAGCTTTAGAAGTTCAGACAATCTAAATTCTGCATATAACAACTCAAATAATAATTCATCAAGCACAAGGCATCATTCTAAAGAACTAACTAAAAAGACATCAAGTGGTAGAATAATTCCACAAAAGTTTGATATGAATAATGGTACAGCAACTGGACTTGGTTTGAAAACAAGAAGTTTCACTTCTGTTGGTAAATCGAGAAGAGCTTCTTCATCAACTTCATTAAGCACTCAAAGGGCTCAAAGCCAAAGTTCCATATCATCAAGAACGATTGTAACTACATCAACAAGACCTCCAAAAGTTTATCCTGCAATGTTATCAAGGGTTGCAACATTATTGAAAAGAATCATTGTTCTATCTCAACATAATAAAGATGGTTTAGAATACAGAGATGCATTCACAGGTTCTGAGGCAGTTGATGCTATTTCATATATCATTAGAACAACAGATAGAAATTTAGCTTTATTGTTAGGTAGAGCATTAGATGCTCAGAAATTTTTTCATGATGTTACCTATGAACATAGACTAAGAGATTCTAATTATGAGATTTATCAATTTGATGAAGTCTATGTTAATGCTAATGATACAGCAAGTGTTAACACAAATAATACTAATGTTGAAAGAAGTTATTCAGTTTCAAGTAGTATCAGTGAGTTACCTAAATCACCATCAGATGCTCAAATAGGTTCACCACAAGAGACTGGACCTGTTGAAGTTGACCATAAAGTTAATGGTGTTTTCACCTTACTAACGGAATGTTATTCTCCTACTTGTACAAGAGATGCATTATGCTATTCCATTGCATGTCCAAGAAGATTAGAGCAACAAGCAAGATTGAACATGAAACCTCAAGGTGGTTTGAAAAGAAATGAATCTCATGCCTCTCTACATGAAGAAGAAGAGAAGAAACAATTATGGTCTCATACAGTTCCTAAACAATTGCTGGAAACTTTAGATAAGAAAGAAATTAAACGTCAAGAATTAATTTATGAAGTAATTGCTACTGAAAGAACATTCGTTAGAAATTTAGAATATATTAGAGATTATTGGATTAGACCATTAAGAGAATCAAATATTATACCGATTCAAGAAAGAGAAAAATTTATAAGAACAGTGTTTTTCAATGTCATTGATATATTGAATGTTGGTATAGGATTTAGAGATGCATTAATAAGAAGACAACAACTAAAACCAGTTGTTGAAAATATTGGTGATATTTTTTTGGAATATATTCCATTTTTTGAACCATTTGTTTCATATAATGCAGGTCAATGTTTTGCTAAATATGAATTAGAGAGACAAAAAGCAGCTAATCCTTTATTTAAAAGATTTATCGAAGAAACCGAAAGATTAAGAGAGTCTAATAGATTGAACATCTCATCATATCTATCACAAGCAACTACAAGAACAGTTAGATATAATTTATTATTAAAAGACATTATGAAAAATACAAAAGAAGATTCTCATGATATGGTTGATTTAAAGAAAGCTTCGAATTTGATTAAAAATTTATTGGAAAGAATTAATGTTAAAGTTGGTAAAGCAGAAGATCGTCATGCTTTAATTTTATTGAAACAAAGATTAGTTTTCAGACCTGGTGAGTATGTTGATTTAAAGTTAGGTGCAGAAAATAGAAAAATTTTATATACTGCGCCATTAAAGAAACGTAACCAGGATAAAGATAATCAAGGTGATATTCAAGTTTATTTACTGGATCATGTTTTGTTATTTGTTAGGGTTAAGGTTATCAATAAAAGAGAACAACATAAAGTTTTTCAAAGACCAATTCCATTACCATTATTATTTGTTTCAGCAACTGAAGAACTTCCAAATTTAAGACCGTATATACGAAAACCCGGTGCATACGCCCGTGTTTTAAGCCATCCAACAACAGCAGATTCAACTAAAAATCCAATTTCCTTTTCATATGTTGGACGTCGTGGTTATGATTTAACATTATATGGTGCAACAAATAGTGCTCAGGATTCATTGATTTCAGTTATCGAAACACAACAGAATAAAGTAAGAGAAAGCAATGATATTTTTACTTTAAAACCATTAGCAGAAAGATTTTTTGATATTTCAAATAGAATCAACTGTTTAGTCCCATTTGATGGTGGTAGAAAATTAATATATGGTACAGATTCTGGAGTTTTTATGAGTGAAGTTAAAACTAAAGGTAATGAAAGAGTTGTCTCTAAACCAAATAAAATCATTTCAAAAGTTAACGTTACTCAATTAGAAGTTTTAGAAGAATATCAAACCTTATTAGCATTAGCGGATAAGAAATTATATGCATGGCCATTAGAGATTCTATCTTCTCAAGAGAAAAGACTAACAAAGGAGATCATGTCACATGTCTCATTTTTTAAAGTTGGAGTATGTGGTGGTAAAATGTTGGTTGTTGCTGCCAAATCTGATTTAATTAGAGTATTTGAACCTACTGATCCGTTTTCTAAAAAAATGTCAAAGAAAAAATTTAAGAATGAAACAAGAGAGTTTCAATTCAATTCAGAACCTGTTTCAATTTCATTTTTGAAAGCAAGATTGATTGTTGGTTGTACTAAAGGATTTGAAATCGTTTCATTAAATGACGGTAAAATTGAAGCTATCTTAGATCCAGCTGATACTTCGTTAGACTTCATCACGAATAGAGAGGGTTTAAAGCCATTAGCAATTCATAGAATCAGTTCTGATTTCTTATTATCATATTCAGATTTTTCATTCTTTATTAATAAATTTGGTTGGAGGAAAAGACCTGATTGGATGATTAATTGGGAAGGTATTCCGACTAATTTTTCATTATGGTATCCATACTTATTAGCATTTGAACCAAATTTCATTGAGATTAGAAATGTTGAAAACGCAGAGTTATTAAGAGTTATACTTGGTGAAAATATTAGATTACTACATATGGGATCTCAAGAAATATTATATGCTTATGAAGATGAAAAAGGTTATGATGTTGTGGCAAGTTTAGATTTTTGGGATAAAGTTCTTAAGAATGAAAAAGATGGGAAATTAAGTGGAATCAAAGAAGTTGATGAAATGGTTTAAAAATGTTCTAGTAGCAATATTTGACAACAATCAAATGAAACAGATCAACGATTCAATAAATAGTAATGAATGTTTTAGATATTTATTATTCACACATAAAATGGATTTTCTTTCATGGGATCTAGTTAGATTTAATGCGTATCACATTTGGATACTCTAGATCAGATCGATAACTATATAGTGGTCCCGGAACCACTAGTTGGGTAAATAGGAGACAGAAATGATGTCAATTTTTTCCTAATTCCAATAATTAGTAGCTACAACTAGATGATTATTAAAATCTTTCGCTTATAATGATCTCCTTAGATCTCTAGACTCTCTTATATTAACTCACTAGAAATTCTCAAATCTCTCAAGTTTCTTCTCATTTAAAATCTTTGACAATCCAACAAAAATTCGGCCGTAAAAATTTACTGTCGAGAACTAAGATGAAAAATTTCTCGAAATCAGAAGAAAAAAAAAAAATCAAAAACATTTATTGAATTCTTTTATATTTTTCCTCAACTCTTTAGTTCTCTTTCGTTTGTGGATATCATCAATCATGTCTGCTGACCATTTCTTCTCAGAGGTCCAAACTAGAATTCCTCAGTATCTAAACGTTTTGAACGCTAATACTCCAGACTATGTTACTTTTGAATTACCTAGTGTTCAGAGACCATTTGGTATATATTTATGGCCAATTTTCAATGAACTAGTCAGTGTTATTACTCAAGGTAGATTTGTCCCTAATGAATTTGAGTATGTTGAAGGTGAATCGTTTTTGTCATCCACTAAAGATGTTGCTATTGTTATTGGTGCTTATTATTTCATTATCACATTTGGTCAATTAATTTTCAAAAAATTACCAGCTTTGAAACTAAACTTTTTATTCCAATTGCATAATTTATTCTTGACTGTTGCTTCTGGTACTTTACTTGTTTTATTATTTGAGCAAATTTTCCCATCTGTCATTAATCATGGTATTTTGTACGCTGTTTGTTCACCAAATCAATGGCATTCAAAAGTTGTTGTGATTTATTATTTAAATTACTTAACTAAATACGTTGAGTTCATTGATACTTTCTTTTTGGTTGTTAAAAAGAAGAAGATTATTTTCTTACATAGTTACCATCATGGTGCTACTGCTTTATTATGTTTCATTCAATTACAAGGTAGAACTTCAGTTAGTTGGGTTCCAATTCTATTAAACTTAGGAGTTCATGTTGTTATGTATTGGTATTATTTCTTAGCTGCTAGAGGTATCAGAGTTTGGTGGAAACAATGGATTACCAGATTCCAAATCTTACAATTTGTTTTAGATTTAGGATTTGTTTATTTCACCACTTATACTTTTTATGCTGAAAAATATTCCAGAGAATTGGGCATATATTTACCAAACAAGGGTACTTGTTACGGTACGCCATTTGCAGCAGGTACCGGTTGTGCTATTTTATCATCGTACTTAGTTCTATTCATTTTATTCTACATTAAAATCTATAAATCTAGTGGTAAAAGTAAGAAATAGAAAAAGAGAGAGAGAGAGTGTGTGTATATATGAATGTATGTGATAGAAGAGAAGAGGTGAACTATAACAGTAATTACTAATAAAGTATAAACTATAATAAAGGGTCCAAAGCTAATAAGATTCCTGATTTCTCCACGGATCCGAACTGAGTTAATTTCTTTTAAGTAAAAGCCTCACTTGAGCCGATGTTTTGTTAGCGGATGTTGACGGAATTACTAAAAGGGCTAATATTTCTCGGTTCGGTCTTGAAGTTCCGAGAGATTTGTTGAACGGCTGAGAGTGATTTTTATTGTCAATTTTTGACACTTTTGAAGAGATGAGGGATCTTAATACCGTCAGTGTTAATGGGAAGTTGGAACTTGAAGGTAGTGTGAGGACAGTTGAATACTGGAGGTGGTGTGAAATTTTAAATATAGCATATGTTTCTAGAGAATGTGTTCAAATGTACCCACCTTTATATTAGTAACACATTACACACAAGTTACAAGCACTTACAACCCGTTATTATTTATCGAGAAATGGTGCCAAAAACTTTACATCCACCAGTTAGCCGTGGTATCCTGATATTTAAAAGATTGATTTTCTGCTCTAATTAAAACAAATTATTGTGAGTTCATATGTTCTAGTCACATTAGAATTAAATGATGTTTACCCAATTTGATTCAATCGTATTACCCCCAATTCACGATAATAAGAAACTATTTCTTCCTTTACCTCAACCACAGCAATCTAATCAAGTAAACGTTGTAATTAAGACTGAAAATAATGCTACGCCTAATTCACAAAATATCAATCAAATGAATCAAATGAACTCTCAAAGTGATATCAATAAACCTATAAACACACCAAATCCGAACAACTCTTCAAGGATAGGACAACCTGTTAATGTCCATTACATCCATCATCATCATTATCATCACGATCCTTTATCAAATGAACCGAAACATGTTCAAGACTTACAACAAGTTCAACTCCTTCAACAACAAGTTCAACAATATCAGCAACAGCAACAGTATCATCATCAATTTCAACAAGAACAACAAGCACAATCTAATTTTAGCAGCATTAAAAAGGATTTAATCCATCCCAGCCCATTATTACCACCTTTAAAACAACAACAACTACAACAGCAATTCTTACAAGAACAGCAATTTCAACAATCTTTAGAATATAATCAATTATCGTCAACTGTTAATTCATTAGCATCTACTCCATTAACCTCTTTACCTCAAACTCCATCTCCAGTATTTTCAAGATCACAATCAACCACATCATTAGTTGTTCCAAATCACACAAATAACGCTAATAACAATAATAAAATTTCTAAACCAAGAAAGAAGAAACAATGTCCAGAATGTCACTTATTTTTTTCAAATTTATCGACCCACAAATCAACTCATTTATCACCGCAAAACAGACCTTTTCAATGTCATGTATGTGATAGAGGATTTAGTAGATCTAATGATTTATATAGACATGAAAAAAGACATTGGAAAGAAACAGGATCAGATGAAGGTGCTTATAAATGCCCCTTCAGCATCACACTTTTATCCGAGGATGATAAAAGAAAACTACCAACGAATATCTTACCATGTCATTCAACAGGTATTTTCAGTCGTTGTGACACTTATAAAAACCATTTAAAGGCATTACATTTTGAATATCCAGCAGGCACAAAGAAAAAAATGAGAAGTGGCCTTGCTGGCAATTGTAAATTATGTGGTAAAGGGTTCAGTAACGTTGATGAGTGGTTATCTACTCATGTTGAAACTGGTGAATGTCATTTGTGATGTATTGATTTTGGGTGTTATAGATTTAATGAATTTATGAAATTTTTTTTATATGATAACATGTTGTAGTAATCATGCCTTGAATGATAGAAATATATGATGCTGTATGATACATTTCTTTAATAGCTGAAAAAGTTAAGGAAATGTCTTTTTGATTTTAACAAAACAATGTCCAAAGTCCAAAGGGGCATACTTCGTGATAAAGATTCTAAAATCATTGTATAACCTTGGCTATTAGTCTGTTTACTCGAAGCTGGTTCTAATCTTGATCTTGTAGACAGTTAGAATAAGCTCAAGATAATCTTCATTACATATTACTCACTAAATAGTTTCATAATAATAAACCGGGATTCATTTCTATGATGATTTATAACACTAATGAGATTAAGCTGTTGAATGGCTTAGATTTACAGATCAATAAATCATATAAAACATTTTGCTTTTGAGCTACCCATGCGAGTATGTACTTATAAATTCTGCTAGTTATTGATTTCATAATACTGTGTAACTTAATGGGGATTTTAGTTCAAGTTGATTAGTTCAAAACTACTAACCAATTTTAAGTCTATATTTGAGTATAATCAAGCTTGGTGCGATTTGAATTTATCCGAGTTTGGTTGCAGGGGGTAAAGCTTAGAACTCCAAAGTGGATGTAATATAGTTTGTAAAGTGGTTACTCTTCTGTCTTTAGTGGTCTAGAATTATGGAGACAGTCAGTCGAAGGTAATCATTTCGGTGATCAAAACTACTCACTAACTGCAAATAAAATTTCCATTATTGGCCTTAAAATGATGGTCATTGAAAGCGAACAGAGATTAATACTACAGACATACACATAGCAACCACATCCATCCTTTTAACAATGCCTGAACTGGTTATTTTCACTAAATAGTTGGCAACAAAATGCGGGGTGGCCGAACCACACTGCAAGGTCGCCGTTATTCACACGACCGTAAGTGGCACAACCGAAAAAAAAAATGTATGAAAAAGTAATTAGATCTTCTTTGATTTGAATTCTTTTTTGGCTTTGATATTGGATAACTCCATTATTAATTGATATTTGACATCATTATTTCATATTGAATCATTTAAACCATATCACGCTGAATTATCAGAGTCCTTCCACTGTTATTATTATTATTATTATTCATCACAGCAAAGTAATCACAAGATCACATCATTTTTTTTTTTTTAAATGGATTCAGATTCAAACATCTCAGCGCCATCGTTGAAAAGATCTTTAACAAAAGTGAAATCAGTGATAAGCTCAACATTCAAATCAAGCAATCACAATATCAACACCAGTGAAGTTAACACTGACTTTTTAGATGATGATAATCACACTTTGAAAGTCATGAAATATGAGGAAAGTGACACCGCCTCAACAATCGCATCGAATTCAAGGTCAAGTAGTAGTGTATCTATAATTGACACAAAAAGCATACCCAGTAACAATAGAACTTCATCGCTACCATCTTTGATTCATTCTAAAATAGAGTCAGTGAGAAATCAACAAGTTGAACCATTAACTGAAATTCACGCTTCGAATAATTTGGTATTTAGAGATAACGAAGATTTATTACCAATCATACCATCATCAATATCGCATACCACTGATGAAGTTATAGATACAAATCAAACTTTGTCCAAATCTAATGCCAATACAGAGTTAGGGAATTTACTGTCTCCTCCAATATCTCCATCGAAGCAAAAATCAAACCCTTTTCAACCTTTAACTGCTATCAATGAATCAAGTAAAAAATATTGTGAGGAAGGATCCGGGATTCATGATTTCGCTGACGCAATGGCTTTAAGTATCTTAGATAAAGTTGATGATGGTAATATTTCAACTGAATGGAAAATCTAATGAGTACATGCATATAAAAAGATAGAAACAATAGAATAACTAAACGTGAACATCACTTCGCTAAATAATATAAAAGTATAATGAGCTTAATGAATGCATATATATATATTACACAATCATTTTTACCATAATGATATTTTTCTTCCAAAAAAAACTATTCGTATACGTATATATGCATTCTCTTTTTAATATCTCTATTCATGTTTTTTTTAATTAAAATACATAAATGGTTACACACTATCCATAATCCATCGAACTAAACAAATTGTGATTCTTAACATGAATTTATAAATGCTGAAGCACGCCAATATTCTTCTTCTTAATGGAAATCTAACTAATAATAATCATATTCAAACCGCTTTTCTATGCTTTAACGGTTCCTAAATCAGCTGGAAGCATCGGATCTGAAAATAGCATTACCTTCAGCGTAACCTCTCTACTGAAATCAAAACCAACACCTAACCAGACTGGGATTACTCTTCTACTGAATACCAACTAATTATGTGGTGTTTGGATGTAGAAGATGAAGTATAAAAGAGAGCAATTCTGTAGCGGCAAAGGTTAAACTTCCTCTAATCTCCCATTTAAAGCTCACCAAAGTCAATGAAATATACTGCTTTACTCGTTAGAGTCAGATTTGATAGTTACATATCGTTATGTCTGATGGGGACACGTTTGATTAGTCCTTCGAACTGATTGATCAGAAAGCATCACAGTTCAATAGTCTGGCTATAACAATGTTTGCTGTGTAAAAGAGTTATTTTTTAATTCATTTTCACTAGCTTAAGTATTCAGCCTATACATTTGGATGCTATTAATGATTTGGTGTGTGTGTGTGATACAATCATTATCACCCTTTATCAATAGATTATTTGAATGATATACAGTTAGGACCTTAAATGTAGAATTGAATAATTGAAGTCTTCAATAACGTAACTACATACTTCAACATCTACCACCTTCCTGTCTAAATCAAAGAGCTGATATCAACTCATTTATTATTTCATCGTACAATGCAAAGAATTTCTCTTTTTGACGTCTCTATCATGTTTTTTAATTGGAATATAAATAAATACACACAATCCCTAATCCATCGACTAAACAAAGATCCTTAACATGAATCTTATGAAGGCTGGAACACGTTAATATTCTTTTTCTTGGTTCATCATAAAAATTTAACTAATAAAAATAATCACATTAATAAAAAGCTTTTCTAAGCTTTAACAGTTCGTAAACCAGCGGTGGATCTGAAAATAGCATCACCTTCAGCGTAACCTCTACCTAATCCAAAACCAACACCTAACCAGACTGGGAAGGCTCTTCTTTTGAATAATAAAACTGAGGCTAAAACACCAGCACCGAACCCTAGACCAGTTTTAACAATAGTGTTTGACAATACGACGTCCCATCTGTCGTTTAAGATGGTTTGAGATGGAGTAGCAACTTTAACTTCAGACATTCTTCACTACTAGTTAGTAATTTGTTGGTGTTGACGGAGATCATGAAATAGGTTGACAAAAAAAACAACAACCATAAATTACAAATTGAACGCAATAATTCAACCTTTCTCGCATTTGAAAACTTGATTTCAATTGAATTCTCCCTTGCATCGAATCACTCACTTTTCTATCTTCAAAAATTCAATACTTAATTTCATCTCTTCAACTTCTTTCGAGTGTCTTTTTCTGGTTTTTTTAATTGGTTACGCACAATCCGACTAGACAGCGTTCATGTAATTTATGCAGACACATAAAGAAATCCTTTCAGTAGTACTACACTCTGTAACAGTAATATTGTATTAGACTGTCAATTATTCTTCATTGAATGCATAGATCCCTCAAAAAGGCAACAGTAACACTCTTAGCTTCTGCCTTCATACTATCGAGGATCTCTCCAATCAATTTGATCAATAAGTTCAATTATCCATTAAGAACAATGTCAAATTTATTAACACCTCCACAAATTCCACCAAAATGGAATTTGACACCTGCTGATATTGCTAAAACAGCTGATGAATACATCAGAAAAGGAAATGAACTTGATGATTTAATTGCAACAGTCTCTAATCCTACAATTGCGTCCGTATTGAAACCTTATGCTGAATTTGAGAACGTTTATAGTGGTGTTTCTAATGAAATTACATTTTATCAACATGTTTCCACTGATAAGGAATTAAGAGATGCATCTACTGCTGCAGAAAAAAAAATCAGGGACTTTGGTATTGAATCAGGATTAAGAGAAGATGTTTATAAAGTTTTTAACAGATTATATGAAGAAACTAAAGATTCCAAAAACTTGAATTATGAGACCAAAAGATATATTAAAAAAATCAACGATTCTTATCGTCGTAATGGTTTAGCCTTACCAATTGAAGAAAGAAACAAAGTTAAAGAAATTCAAAAGAAATTGAATAATTTGAGTTTAGAATTTAGTAAAAATTTGGGAGAGAATAATGATTTTCTATTATTTACAAAAGAAGAATTAGATGGAGTTCCATATGATGTTATCTCACAATTTGAACAAATTGGTGATAAATATAAAATGACGTTCAAATATCCTGATTTGTTTCCTGTCTTAAAATATGCCAAAAATTCAAATACAAGAAAATTAGCATTTGTTGGTGATCAAAATAAATCACCACAAAATGAAAAATTATTAACTGAAGCCGTTGATTTAAGGACTGAACTAGCTAAAATTCTTGGTTATAACAACTTTGGTGATTATGTTTTAGAAGAAAGAATGGCAAAAAATTCATCAACTGTTATTGATTTCTTACAAAATTTAAAATCAAAATTGACTCCATTAGGTTCAAAAGAAAAAAAAATTCTATTAGAATTGAAAAAAAAAGATTATGAAGAACAAGGTTTAGAATTTGATAATGAATATTATGTTTGGGATCATAGATTTTATGATAATTTATTATTGGAAAAAGAATATCAAGTTGACCAAAAGAAATTAAGTGAATATTTCCCATTAAATCATACAATTGCTAAAATGTTGGAATTTTATGAAACTTTACTAAAATTAAAATTTATTGAAGTTAAAGAAAATAAATCAGTTTGGCATCAAGATGTTTCTCAATTTGCTGTTTGGAAATTAGATGATCCAAGTAAACCTGAATTTGTTGGTTGGATTTATTTTGATTTATGGCCTAGAGATAATAAATATAATCATGCTGCTAATTTTGGTATATTTCCAGGTTATTCTAAATCTGATGGTTCAAGATCATATCCTGTTACCGCATTAGTGTGTAATTTCTCAAAGCCATTAAAGGAAAAACCATCACTATTGAAACACGATGAAGTGACCACATTTTTCCATGAATTAGGTCATGGTATTCATGATTTAGTTGGCAATGTTGAATATGCAAGATTTCATGGTCCAAGTGCAGTTTCATGGGATTTTGTTGAAGCACCATCACAAATGTTAGAATATTGGACATGGTCTAAAAATGAATTAAAAGAATTATCAAGTCATTATGAAACTGGTGAACAAATCAATGATGAATTAATTGATTCCTTGATTCGTTCGAAACACGTTAATGGTGGATTATTTAATTTAAGACAATTACATTTTGGTTTATTTGATATTACATTACATTCAAATAATGCCAAAATTGATATAACTAAATTTTGGAATGAATCAAGAGAAGAAATTGCATTAGTCTCTAATGGTGATTCAGTGACGAAAGGGTTTAATTCATTTGGTCATATAATGGGCGGTTATCAAGCTGGTTATTTTGGTTATTTATGGTCTCAAGTATTTGCAGCTGATATTTACTATACTAAATTTAAGAATGATCCATTGAATTCTGAAATTGGTGTTCAATATAGAGATATTATATTGGCAAGAGGTGGTTCAAGAGATGAAACTGATAATTTAAAAGAATTGTTGGGTAGAGAACCAAATAATGTTGCATTTTCTCAAGAATTGGGATTGAAGTAACAAATGAATTGATATTAGCTCTTTGATATAGAGAAACTTGTTTAAGTCGAAGTATGTAGTTACATAATTGAACACTTCAATTATTCAATTCTACATTAAAGTCCTACATGAATTGTATATCTTTCAAACATTGAAATGACATGTGTATTGATAAAGGATGATAATATGATTTGAATCAGATACATAAAATCATTAATAACATCGAAATGAGTTATATCGGTATTTGAGCTAGCGACACTGAAGTAAATATAACTCTTCACACATTGTAGAACTAGATTTTCAGAACATGAATCATCAAAGACCATTATTCTCACACATTATTGATGAGGCAAAAAAAAAAAAAAAAACAAGTTCAAAAGAATGATAAAACGTATCAAGTTCATAAGATTGATTTTCAAATAAAAACATAAAGTTCATTGATTTTGGTAATTCAAAATCATTCAGAAAGTAACAGTTTCAACAAACAGGGAATCAGAAGATTAGTAGATCATAGTTTCACAGAGGTTGAACAAGTCGTTCTGAAGAATCCAGCAACAAGGTGTTGGAGGAGTCAGGCTACAAGAGGTTGGTTTCAGGAACGGAAACTAATCATTTATTAAGTAACAAAAACCAAGAGGCTAATTGTTTAAAGGGATGAAACAAACAAGTCAAAACATTAGGAGACTTAAAATTACGTCTGTACATCCAAACACCAACATATTAGTGTAGTGAGTTAATAAAAGAGATAGAAATATAATATATTTATTACTGGCAAGTTATTAACCCAACATAACTATGAGTGATAAACAGATAGAAATGATGATATCTGAACTGAAATCATCCCAGATATCATCTGAATCAATTAATAGCTCTGTGCCTGTTTCGTTCAATATTCCAAATGCTCCAATTATAGAACAGTTTAATAACAACAATAAGTATAACAGAACGAACCAACAATTAGTTAGATCTGTGCTATACATGAGCTATCTAATCAGGAATGGGAAGCGTCAAAGTCAATCTAGTGATTTTCTGGTTGATGCGTTAGAGACAATCACTTCAATAATGGATAATTTATATTTAGTTACAAAGTTTGGAATTGGTAAAAATTCAAGATTCATACAAAAGATAAGTAGAAATGCTAGTAAAGTTTGGTTTATTACTTTACTATTCACTATCAAGAATTTAATTACTAGAATCATTCGTTTAGTACAGTTGAAAAGAAATATTAAAAATGAATTAGTAAAATGTGAATTGAGTAGTAATAATATTGAATTATCAAGATTAATAATAAATAGGTATGAATTGAAAATAGATGAGATTAAACAAGATATTGCTAGTGAATCTTTAGAGTTGATAGGTACATTTAATGATTTGTTCTTTGTTTGTATTGAATTATTTAATTGGAAAATAAATTCCAGAATTGAAAAAATTGTGGGTATGATAAGTGCAAGTATGAGTGTTTATAGAATGACAAGAAGGTAGAATAAAATCAAATCAAATAAATAATGATGAAAAAAAACACTAACAAACTCGTCAATTTTAGTCATTATTTTTGGAACTCTTATTTTTCCAATCGTAAATTGATATGATCTTTAAAAGCTTGAATCGCCATATGATCAGTTTTATTAATCCAAGTGGAACATTCATCAATATCATCACAAATCAAATCTTCATTTTGGAAATTTGCCCAATGAAATCCATCACATTCTTTACCAATATACCCTGAGGAACATAACCAAATATATTTGCCTCTAGTTTCAGGATTTTTAAAGGATCTTTTCAAATCCATTTGATTTCCACATTTATGACACTTTGGTAAATGAGTTTTAAAACGTTCAAGGTAATGTCTATATGTTAGGTTAACTCTTAAAGTTCCTGAAATGTCATGGCTTTGGAATTCTGTAGTTGATGAAATACAATGTTTATATTCTTCTTGAAAACCTGCATGCATTATAAGTAAAGTGTTATGAGGAACTGAAATTGAATAAATCGTTGAAGGAGTTCCGTCATCAGTGTATTGTTTCCTCACTCTAAATTCACGACATGCACCTAATGTTAATGATGCGATGATACAATGTGGTCCTAAATATGTCATTCTATCACTATGCCAATCTAAATCATTTGATTTTGAATTAAATTTATTACATAGTACAATGTCAGAACTCCATTTCAAATCACTTTGAAATGGTAACTTAACTCTTGATGAAATTTCTGAATTGACTTGATCCTCAATTAATAAACCAGTTAGTTTCAAATCATTATTATATTTGTAATTAATTTTTTGAATTTTACCGTTATAATAGAAATCATTTGATATTTCTGTTGAATACATTTTATTGATATGATTAGAAACACATTTCTTCCCAAAAAGGTAGAATTCCTGAGGTGAATAACCTTCAGTATCGTTCATGATGTAAGTTAATAATGAATTTGATAAATCTTCAGGCAAGAAATCATGATGAATCGATAAAAATTCAATTGTGTTCTCAATGTCTTGTTTAGTGTAAAGATTAACAGGTTTATTAGATTTTGAAGTTTTGAGTAAACTTTCTCCCGTGTTGGTTTCAGAACCAGTTATTAAAGATTTGATGTTTGTTTGTTTGTTTGATGGTTTTCTTTTTTTTAATTCTGTATTTGGCAATGATTCTGATAGTAAAGATTCACTTGTTTTCAAAGACCCATTACAACTTATCAATATTTCTAAAAGTGTTGATTCTTCAACTGAGGGAAATGATTTCTTTAGTTTATCTAGTTTGATGGAGGTCATATTGATTGGATTGAGAGAGATGAGATCAAATTGCAAAAATTTTTTGGTTTCGTTTCGGAGAGTTTACCCAATATAAAAGGAGATGGTTTTATACATAATCAATGTAAAAAGGTGCAATTGAGGTTAAAGAGGATTTTCCTCGAGAATTTCCAATTATTCAACTCTAGACAAATGATTTTTCATATAAAAAATTAATGATTAAAACTCGTAATATATTTCAATATAATAATTGACACACAAAAAATTATTATGGAAATCGGTATAATTTTGGTTCATTGATTATGATCAAAAGTTAACAAAACAGAGAGCTCAACACAAATGGGCTAATTGCCACTTTTTTTTTCCTCCCATATTGAATCATTTTCTTAATAGGGAAATTCTTCCGAATGAGACTTCAACTTGTATTCTTTTTCCTTTTTTTTTTTTAGCTATTCTTTCACCATAAAAACTGCTAAAATGGTTCAATTGACTAACTCAACTGCTACAATCACTCTAAACAACGGAGCTAAGATTCCTCAACTAGGTTTAGGTACATGGAGATCCACTGACCAAGAAGCTTATGACGCTGTTTTGAATGCCTTGAAGTTAGGATACAGACACATTGATACTGCTGCTATTTATGACAATGAAAGACCAGTTGGTAAAGCTATCAAGGATTCAGGGATCCCAAGAGAGGAAATCTTTGTTACTACGAAACTATGGGGAACTCAACATAAACATCCTGAAGTTGCTTTGAATCAATCATTAGAAAGGTTAGGGTTAAATTACGTTGATTTATATCTAATTCATTGGCCTGTTGCTTTCAAAGATGATGGATTAGTCACTGAGAGTGATTTCTTATCAATTCCTGAAAATGAAGACGGTTCAAGAAGAATTGATGTTGATTCATGGAATTTTGTTAAGACTTGGGAATTGGTTCAAAAACTACCAAAGGAGAAAGCTAGAGCCATTGGTGTTTCTAACTTCTCTGTCAATAATTTGAAAGAATTATTAGCTGCTCCAACCACTACAATAATCCCTGCTGTTAACCAAGTTGAAACACATCCATTATTACCACAAAATGAATTGATTGAATTTGGTAAGAAACATGGTATTATTGTAGAAGCTTATTCTCCATTGGGTTCCCAAGACTCTCCATTATTTACCAATGAGACATTGAATGCAATTGCCTCAAAATATGAAGTTTCTGTTGCTCAACTTTTAATCAATTGGGCTTTAAAAAGAGGTTATGTCGTTCTACCAAAGTCTGTTAGACCTGAAAGAGTTAAATCTAATTTCAAAGTTTTTGAACTGGAAGATGATGATTTCAATGCAGTTACTGACTTAATCAAAACTCATGGGGAACACAGATTTATCTTACCAAACTGGAAACCATTCCCAGTATTTGAATAATGATGTTTTGATCCACCTATAAAAAAATATCGTAGAAAAAAAAAAAAAGAACTTAATTATCATAACAAGGAACGTTAAAAACGCCAAAGATTTTTGTTCAATTCATTCAATATCTGTCATTGAGTTGACTATTCACTCATACCGTAAAGTCTGTCAATTTCTATCGGGTGTTATCCAGATAAGGAAAGATTCGCGTTTACCTTTTTTTTAAATGTTTTTTTTTTTTCCATGAAAAATTTCCAACTTTAAAAGAAAGTATTGAATATTTTTGTTTTCAAAAATGTTGCGTAGTCAAGTTTTGAAGTCTACAAAGAGACTACTGACCACATCCACTGGGAATAATTCTAAATCATGGACTTCCCCTGTTAGAGAATCAGAAAGTCTCAAGGTTGGTGATCGTTATAGAAATGCTCTATTAAATGGTGTTGATAGATCAGGTCCGCCATCTTTAAGAACTGCATATTATAGAAATCGTTATATTCCATTAGAAGGATTAAATGAAGCGTTTGATGCGGCATATGAAATTTTAAAGGCAGAATCACAATCCAAAGTCAATGAAATTGAAAAAATTGACAAAGAATTACAAGAAAATCCAATTGATTCAAACAAGTTAATAAATTTAAAGAATAAATTAGAAATTGAATCACAATTAAGAAACCCAGAAGTTAGATTCAACTTCTCGTATAACGAAAAAATAAATAATGATCCAAAATATATCGATTATGATTTACCAGTTTATAGACAATTGAAAAAAGAACATTGGGAAAATTATGGTCAAATGCTAACAATGCAAAGATTAGAATCATTAGCTGTAATTCCTGATTCTTTGCCAACCTTGGAACCAAAAGCTGAAATCTCATTAAGTTTTTTAAATCATACCGGTGTTAATACATGGATAGAACCAGGTAGTTTATTATCATCAAACGTTACTAGTTATCCACCATCAATTAAAATTCAAGAATTTGATTTACTTGACACTTCAAAACAATTATACACTACACTAATCGTTAATTTAGACGTTCCTGATGTTGAAAATAATACTTTCAAAACTCAATTAAACTGGGGTTTATCAAATATTAAATTAAATTATAACGATAATTTTATCAATCCAACAAGATTATTAAACGATGAATCAATAAATGAAATTATTGATTATTTACCACCAACTCCGGAAAAAAATTTACCAAAACAAAGATTTGCAGTTTGGGTATTTAGACAATCAAATGAATTATCAATAAAATTAAATGAAAGAGATTTCAACATTAGAGAATTTGTTGAACAAAATGAGTTATTGCCAATTGGTGCACATGTTTGGAGAAGTGTTTGGGATTTAAACGTTTCTAAAGTTCGTGAACTTTATGGTTTACCAAAAGGTGATGTCTTCCATAAAGTTAAAGGTAGAAATTACATGTAAATAGAAGAAATAATAGTAAAAAAAAAAAAAATTATACATGTATATAGTCACAAAAAATCTGTAGAAGTTCCTTTTTTTTTTTTTTTAATTCACAAAAATTGATTTTATATAATGAAAAAGAAATATACATCAATGAAGAAATGAAGATATCATACTCCTTTTTTTATCCTGAATATGAAATAAATATATGATAAAACTATGTATTGTATTTAATTTTTTTTTTTGTTTTTCTTCATTTAATTGATAAATCTATGATTCTAAATTTTGAACAGCAGATAAAATTAATTCAGCAAAGTCTAATTTTTCATCATCTAAATTAATTTCAGCAGTTTCAGTGACAGCAGACTTGGTGACTACTGGTTCAGGTTTTTTATTCAATTCAGCAAATTTAGTTTTAGCTTCAGCAATTAAAGCTTCCTTTTTAGCATAAGCTCTAGCTTCATCAGCTTTAGCAGCTGCTGATTTCAACTGAGAAGTGTGGTATAGACCGTAAGCGGCACCGGCAATCAAAGCAGAGTATCTAAAGACCTGATTTAAATTTGGTTAGTTATTGTTTTTTTTCTTTGTTTAAGAAAGTATTTTTAATTAGTTGGAACAACAACGTGAGATAAATTTTGATATTATTCCCACAATCTCCAACAATGCAAATACATAGAGAAACAGAATCAAACACTCACGTTAAGAGTAGACATTTTCTAAATGAAGTCGTTTCAAATTCAATTTTTCGTATGCGATTTTCTCTTCAATATTTTTCCAATTCTTTTTTTTCTGATTTGTTCAAAATGGAAAACGTCACCCGGAATCGGATTTACTACATTCAGTAATTGCCTATTCAAGTTAATTGTTTTTTTTAAAAATAAAAACTCATTTCTCTAGTTACATTTTTTTTTTTTTTAACTGTGTGTGTGGATCTTAAAGGATGTTGGTCCAATCTTTGAAGAGAAGTGCGTATACTGTCTCTGTAATTATCATAGGAACCATTGCTTACCATGCAGCCACTACACATCTGAACATAAAGCCTAAACTATGGCAGAATAATGGATTTGTTAATGTTAAAAGATCATTCACATCTTCATCATCAGTACCAAATTACGCTGACCTTAGTTCAAAATACAGCATTGCTGTTGCATTTCAACCAAAAGATCGTGAGACAAACACTCTAATCAGTGAACATTTACACGGAGATTACGTCTCAGATATATCTCCAAGTGGTGAGGATAATTATTTTGTTTCTAAAAAGGCAAATGATGATGGATCGATTGCAGTTGGAGTTGCAGATGGTGTTGGTGGTTGGTCTGAGCTAGGGTTTGACTCAAGTGCTATTTCAAGAGAGTTATGTAAATCAATAAGTGAGGAATTTGCTAAAAATTTCGATGATTCAGGAAATGATCCAAATTATTTATTAGATCAAGCTTTTAAAAAAATCAAAAATGAAGGAATTGTGAAAGTTGGCGGTACTACTTCATGTTTAGGTGTTTTCAATAATGATGGTACCGTTAAAATCACTAATTTGGGAGATTCTTGGGCAGGAATTTTCAGAGATTTCAAATTAATTGGAGAGACTAAAATTCAAACTCATGCTTTTAATACACCATTCCAATTAGCAATTATCCCAGATTCAATTTTACAAAACCAAAGTGATAAACCGAAAAGATTTATAATGGATACCCCTAAAATGGCAGATAATTATCAATTTAAACTAGAGAAAGGTGATATTGTTTTATTTGCAACAGATGGGGTTATTGATAATGTAGGTACTGAAGATATTTCTATATATTTGAAAGATAACGAAAATGTCAAATTAGATGTGTTAGCTAAAGATTTCGTTTCAAAAGTTCATAATTTGAGTGTTGATGAAACTTTCCCATCCGTTTTCAGTCAAGAATTAACAAAATTAACAGGTCAAATGTATTCTGGAGGTAAAGAAGATGATATAACTGTGGTTTTTGTTAAAGTTAATTGATGATTTTTGTTTTCATATATGATATTAATGCATTGTTTTATATAAATCTAATCTGTAAATTTAGAATTCAATATGAATTTATTGATTTGTTTCTTTTCCTCTCTTTCTTTTCTTCCTTCTTCAACAATCGTATTTGCAAATTTAACATGACTCGGTAATGATAAAGTCTTAGTTGCAATCATTTTACCTTTTTTAGTAATTAATGTAAATGGAACTTTACCATCAGTGGTAGGTTTCATTATTTTGGGGGTTGAAACTATATTTTCATCATTTTCATCGTGATTATTATTCTGTAAATCACGAAGATTTTGAGGTATTTCAATAGATGATGGTTTATTTGTGTTTGCCTTTTGTGAATTCATACTCTCTGTAACCATTCGTTTAAACTCTTTTTCTAGTATTTCTTCTAATCTTTTTTCTTCTTGTTCTCTTAATTTACGCTCATATGCTTCATAAGTCAATTTGGCAACAGCTTCCTCATTTTTATCCATATTGTTTATATTAAGATCATCCATTGATTTGGTCAATTTATCATCATCATCATCATCATCATCATCATCATCTCCTTCTTCTTCTTCATCATCATCATCATTGTCATATTCTTCATCATCTTCATCATCTTCATCATCTTCTTCATCATCATCATCCTCATCATCCTCGTCATCTTCATCATTATCTTGTGTGGTATTATTCTTAACAACTTCTGAAATTCTATCAACGGCTTCCTTCAGACCTTCAGCTCTTTCGAATGAATATTTGTCAAAAACTTTAGTTATTTTGAACTCTATGTCTTTAGGGATTGGATGATCTTTTAACCAGATATAATAATCAAAAAACTTTAACAAAACAGTCAATTTCTTCTTGAAAGAAGATTTTCTATGTGTTACTCTTTCCAATATTGTAGCAACCATTTGAATTCTAAAATAATCATCAGGTTGATCTATTTCAGAAATTTTATTCCAAGTTGGATTATTATTAGGATGACCAAATGTCAAAAGATGATAGATTAAATTATGTAATTCTTCAACACCAATTAGTTTCATTTCATAAATTTCTGCAACATATTTACATTGAACCATTCTAATTCTATTGAATTTATAGTCGTTTAGTTCCATCCCTTGTGTAACTTTTTCGAATAATGTATCAAACACTAGTGATTTGAAAGATCCATTTAAACTTTTTAAAACATCAGATAATGGGATGATGTTTTCATAATTTAATTTTTCAGGCTTTGTGAATAATGATAGCATTGTTTCTAATAATAGTGGATTCTTGAAATCAACTTTATTTAGAATTTTTCTAATCATTTTGGAATTTGAAGAATTCAATTCTTGTCGAATTAAAACTTTTAAAAATTTTTGATCTGGTGTCAATTTTTTTCTAACTTGCAGAGATTTTATACTTGGTGGTTTTAATAGTAGAAACAAATTTGAAATTGCCATCTTATTATTGATTGTTAATTTATCATTTTTCTTTTGACTTTCTAATAATGTTAACATTTCATCCATTAAATTTTCATGTTCATGTACTAGAAATTTCCCAGCAAATTCAAAAAAAATGTTTAAAATTTCAATATTATGTGGTGTTGTTAAGTTTAAGATCAAAGTTCTAATTTTATGGAATGTAACATGTTCTGGAATTAATTTAAATTTAATCAATTCACAAAAAAATACGATATTTCTGAAATTAATACCTGAATGATAAATTTGTGATCTAAACCTTTGATCTAAATATTCAACAACTTCGTTTAAAACATCCTCAAAATAGTTAACATTTGTTCTTAGAAATCTGGCATATATTTTGGCTTTACCAACGTCTTTACTTAATGTAAAATGTTTAGCTAATCTATTTCTTGAAGCTTTATTGTCTAAATTTGAAGACCAATATTCTAACACTGTTTCATCAATATCTTTAATAGTTAAGGATGTTTCTAGTTTGATTAAGAAATTGTTCATATCTTCAGGGTTTGCAATTTTAGCAACTTTATTTGATTCAATTAATTCAATGGGTATTTCTGGAATAACTTCATAAAATCTTCTTTCTTCATCATTAACCCATATATTTGTATCTTTAGTTATAACAAATTGATCACCATCGTCCGGTTTATATATATAATCTGATTCTTTATATTCAGATACTTCTAATTTGAAGAAATCACCTAAAGGAACACAAGCATCATGGAATTTTTCAAATATTTCTATTAAGTCATTATAAGAAGTTTCATATTCTTCACTAACTCTACCTGTTCTAATCTGGGCTTTAAATTTTTGTTTTGAAGACTCTTTCAATTTTTTGAAAGTTGATTCCATTCTAGCTATAATCGCCTCTGTGAAGGATTTTAGTATTTTATTAACATCTTCATTTGTTTCCACTAAGGTTGGAAACCTTTTTATAAATGAGGTGGCAATGGTTAGAGTATACCCAGTCGATATTCTATAACCCAACACTTCTTTCAAGACAGCACATAATAACGAATCTCCATTCTTGGTTCTAGTTAAAACGTAATTTGGTATATCATCAAAACTTCTCAAATCTAAACTATTAACAAATACTTCAACGTCCATAAGTTCAACAAATAATCTTGTTATGATCTTGACTTTTGATATTCTTTCCAGTTCTTCCTTTTCTGTTAATGCAGTTTTTGGATTTTCTAAATTGATCAAAAACCATGATAATAGAGATGGTGTAAAAGTTGTTGCAAAACGTTGATGTAGGGCACTGACAATTTCAATAGCAGCTGTGAAATCTGTTGATTTTTTACATTTCAGTAAACCTTCTTCAGTACCCAGAAGCAATTCAGACTGGTATTTGGTTAATGAAAGTGCTTGTATTTCTTTTAAGATTGATACCGATGATTCTTTATTGATTGAAGTCTTTAGTTTTTTGACGAATGCAGTATTTTTCTTTAAACTTGAGTCTAATGATCTGGGCTCACACAGTTCTCCAATCCATGCTTGTGAGTTCTTCAGCCTTAAGGACTCACGGATGTTTGCATCTTCTTCCATATTCAAGTTCTCTTTATAAATATAAATTATTGTTTCTCTTTTGTTTATTTTTTTTTTAACATGAGTTTTGAGTTTTTCATTGGCTTTTTTAGGCAGAAAACTGGTTTCTGCACGCACGGAGAATCCTCACAAAACTGATTGAAGTTTTATTATCTTTGTAGGCTGAAGCGCTTGAAAGACAGTAAAAGTTGTCGGCTTGCATTTGAGTTCATTGAAGTGGTTTAGAGTTGAGAACCGAGTGGTGATTTGCTAAAAGTGCACTGACTGAATTAGGATTGCTCTGTTTACTGTTTACCATAAGTTGTTAGTTTTATATCAGATTCTTTGATGGAAAGATCTAAACGAGTAATAGGGAAACCTAGAAGGACAATTGGCACCATTGCTCCCAATAAAGAACAAGGTAATGTGCCTAAATCACCTGAAACTCAACCAATACCATTGCCAGAGAACAGGACTCCCAAAAACTCACTATTATCTGAACGTATTCTTCGCAATGATGAGGAAGCACAATTAGCATCACCACTACATTTAAATACACCAGATATAATTCTATCAGATGCTGATGTCATCGAAGGTATAGATCAAAAGAACGTTTCGAATATCATTGAAACTCCATCCCTACAAGAGGAAGATAAAAAACTTGAAACTACTGATGATGTTTCTGATAATGGTTCATTTATATGTCCGATATGTAACGAGTCGATGGTCACATTACCCCAGTTGAATAGACATATCGATGATATTCACTCAAGCTCATCACCACCAAAGACTTCAATAACAACCCCAAATGATGAAATACGATCTTGGTTGAAGAAAACAAGTGAAGTTGGATCAAAACTTCACATTGCACTACCTAAAAAAATTGGAAATTTTGATATTTTTGATAATTCAATTACTGATTCCTCAAGAGAGAGTTCAAGCACTTCACTCAATTTGGCTCAAACAGATATAATAGTCACTAAGAGGCATTGGAAAAAACCACAACAAAATCAAACATGTTTTATGGACAATTGTGGAAAAAGACTAACAAGCAAAACTGGAGTTGTTAATTGTAGAAAATGTGGGAACCTATTTTGTTCTCAACACACTCTGTTCAGAATCAAATTAAATTCCAGTGCAAAATATAATAGTTCAGGAATTTGGAGTCGTTGCTGTGAAACTTGTTTTAAAAATAAACCAGGATATAATGAATTTGGCACAGTTCGTGATTTATCATTAATCTTTAAAAATAAAAGACAAAAACAGACTGATGAATCTCAATTATATGAAAATAAGTTACAGAAGAGAATAGTCAATCTGGTTAAAGCTTTTAATAATATTGATTATGAATTGAAATCAGAACAATTTTTCCCAAAATTAAAGTCAAATCAAAGGAAAAAAGAAATTGAACAGAAGTTAGTACATTGGGAAAATGAACAATTTATATCGAATTGCTTTTTATGTTTTGAGAACTTCACATTCACTTTGAGAAAACATCACTGTCGATTATGTGGTAGAGTTGTCTGTGGTTCTGATAAAACACATTGCTCAAAGGAAATTCCATTCAGTTCATTGAGTAAATTTGTAACTGATTGTCCCAAATCAAATGATTCTTATCCAATTAGAATTTGTCATGATTGTGAAAACATTCTCACTATTAAAACCGATTTCATTAATGATTTACAGAAGCCTTTATCTTCATTACTAGCTAAATTTGAACAACAAAGAAATATTAAAACTGCCATCTTATTTTTATTATCAAAATTTGAAAAACTTATTGTGAATTTACAAGAATCTTCAGAACTTGATGGGACAATTATAAAAGAAGCATCTAAACAAAAAAAAAGATTAGTTGAATTATTTGCACAATTTGATAAATTAACAAAAGAAATGATTACGTTGAAAACGGATTTAAAAGATGAAGAAAGATTACAAACTTCAATCAAGTTAGAATCATTTGCGTTTATTCAAACCAATATGGCACCATTGAAAAAATTACCTAAAATTTTACAAGAAATTGAGAAGAAACAAAAGGAAACAGAACCAGTTAGATTGAACCATTCACAAATTGTGGAAATTAAACAAAAAAGAGAAGAGTTGATGGTTTTAAATGAACAAAAATTTCTAGTTTCTGAAATGATTTCAAATTGTAAAAAACAAAGAAAATTTGATGAAATTCAAACTTTAGAACAAAATCTAAAAGATTTAAATGGAATGATTGAAAATTTACAAATTTCCTTAGGAAATGAAGGATTTTAATAGAACGATTTAATGAAATGATAATATTAAATGTACTCTCTCTTCTTGTTTATCCGAATAGGAAAAAAAAAATATAATTGACAGTTCAGTTTTACTTCAGAGCATCGCTAATGAAATGCAACATCATAGGCAGAGAAGAGGAATACGACCTTCTCAAAGCATTCATACCTAAGACATTGCAATGTGCACCTAGAAACTTAATCATTCAGGGCAAGTCATCAACTGGTAAAACGTTAACATTAACTCAATACCTAAATTCAATCAAAGTAAATCATTCTATAATTCAGTGTGACCAATGCGTTTCATCAAAGATATTATACAGAAGGGTTTTCAATGCGCTACAAACAGATTCACAGCTAGTATCAAGGGATAGAATCCAACTAGATCCTACTGACTCTTCATCATTTCAAGGTTTTTCTAAAGCTGTTAAAAATTTCATAAATAGAAATAAATATGAAAAATTACATTACATCGTATTGGATAGAATAGATCAAATTATGGAAGATGGAGAGGAAGTTATTAATAACTTTGCTAAATTACAAGAATGTTTACTAATCAGAAATATTTCTATTATATTTGTGATAAGTTCATTAATTCCACGAAATTTAATAACTTCATCAATACCAGTTATTTATTTTTCAAATTATTCAAGTCTTGATTTGATCAAAATATTGATTCAAAGTAAACTATGTTCATTTCCTGATTCTTTAAAGATTGATAAAGATACTGAATCAACTTTTTATTCAAATTACGTTCAATTAATAGTTGAATCATTTTTCACATATTCAACAGATATCCTATTATTGAAAAGAATTATTATAAGATTATGGGATAAATTTACAAAATCAATTGTTGAAAACGAAAGCTCACCAAATGAATTTCATAAGATATACAGACAAAATTATAAATTATTAACATCAGAATTCGCAGTCAATGAGAATTCAATATTACATTTGGATGATGATGACACTGAACAAATGAATTCAAATCTTTCCACAATAACGAAGTATTTGTTAATATCAGCGTATATTGCTTCATTCAATGAACCAAAATCAGATTGGTTGATGTTTTCTAAAACGAGGGACGTTCAAAGAAGGAGAGCAAATAAAAGAAAGAGAATGAAATTGAATTCAAGATTATTAGAAGCATCTAATTTTGATTTGGAAAGATTATTAGCCATAACTCATTCAATTTATGAAAATGAGAATTCAAAACCATTAATTGGTAATTTAGATTTAATTACCCAGATTTCTAATCTATCATCTTTAAAATTGTTATTAAAGACACATAATCAAGATTTTATCAATCCGAAAGTTAAATGGAGGGTCAATGTAAGTTATGAATTTATTAAGACTGTTGCTAATGATATTGGGTTTCACATAGATAATTACTTAATGGAGTAATGAAAATCATATGAATTTGTGAGGTTGACTAAATGAGATATAAAAGAATAGATTCATATATACGTCATATGTATTATGTTAAAATCCAATGTTTTGAATATGTGTAAAATTCTGATCATTAATTCTCTTCAATTCAACGTTATTATTGAAATGATTATCTTTCCAGTATAATATTTCATTCAGGGTATAAGGACCATGAATTTGTGTATCATTCAACCATCTGAACAGCCATTCCTTATCCTGTATGTTTTCAACTCGAGTGTCGCTGATTTTTGGTTTAGTCTCTTGCTCATTAACTTCTTCTTTTGGCTTTATGTAATTATTTCCTGATTCTTGTCTATATTTTAACATTAATTCTTCTTTCTCTAATTCATAAACGTTTTTAAAACCCTTTTCTATTAAAGATTCACAACATTCAGTGATTTGAATAACTTGATATTCTTTTTTCATATCATCTTCAGTTTTAATAAATTTGGTTTTTTTCCTAGTATTATTATGTTTTGATTTTTTGGATTTATTTAATCGTTGTAATGCCTCTATTGGAGATTCCACAGGTTGTAATAAGGTTATGAGATCATATAATAATTTCTCAATAGTGATGTACTTTACATTTTCTAACTTCTGTAAATGTTGTTTTTCTCTTAATTCTTTTGCAAGTTTGGCCATTTTAATGTCTTTCTTTTTAATGTTTGATAACCAATCATCATTATTGTCTTGTTCTGAGTCTAAATTCTCAATAGGTATAAAATTTCCATCAACATCAAAACGACCTTCGGTTCGTTCATTTCGTAAGTTGAAGGCATCTAGTTTTGGTTCATGTCTTGATTTTTTAGTTGATGATCTTCTTTCTTCTGGATTATGATACACATTTGGATCTTCATCATTTGAGTCCGATTCTGAGTCTGAGGGTGATTGTTCAGGTGATATGTCTTGTAAGTCGTTTTCTTTATCGAATTGGTCAAGATCTAGAAACTCAATCTTTGATTTATATTTTATATTTTTAGTATCTTGTTCTTTCTCTTGTTCATCAACACTAAACATATCGCTATCACTATCTTCCTTTTCTTTATTACTCAATGCATCACTGTGATTTGCATAATCTTCATCAGACGAATCATCATTGTATTGTGTCACATCGATCTTTCTGTTTTTTTTAGCTGACCTTTTGAAATTTTTATTACCTTCAATGTCTTGCTGTAAGATATCTTCTTCTTCATTATTCGTATCATTATCTAGTGGACTAAGTTGCGTGGGTTTTCGCAATTTTGATGGATTATTGGGGTCAAATGACATGTATATGTGATTAATACGAGGATGCTGTGTGTAGGAGGTAGAAGGTAGAAACTTTTTTTTTGTTTGTATACGGATTTATTACGGATTTACTAGAACAGAAAGTGTCATATAGTAGCTAGTAGATATAGTGTCAGGTATCTTAACTGGCCTATGTGGAGCTATTTGGACTGAAATATGAAGTTAATGTATCGAATAATCACCACATACTATTGTCATTCAAATTAGACACACTTGGTTCAACAGCTGTCTGTAAGCCATTAACTTTCAGTAATAACTGATCTATTGAGTTCAAATTCAGAGCTTTCTTGTCTTTAGATGGAAGTGAATTAGTTAATATCCTTACTTTATTTCTAATCTTAATGAATAGTTTCTCATTTGAGATGACATTACCATATTCGTTGTCAATTTCAATATGTTGTAACAATTCCATCAATTGTGTCAAATGGACCGATCTTAAGTCATCTGAATGTGTATCTTGTTGGAAATGAGAGACTAGTGATTGAATGTAACCGATTATCAGGAATTTCTGGAAACCTGTTTGAATACCGTATTCTTTACCTTCAAGGTATGATTTTTTAGTTGATTCTGCTTGACCTTCTTTGAAACCATCTTGATAGAATCTGTGTATGTGTTAGCGTGTTGGTAAAGGAGATTAATGGATAACATACTGTTCTTCAAGGTTCAAAACTTCGTCCAAGTCCATATTTGAGTAACCTACCAGAAGAGTAGTAAGTGAATAAAGTCTCATTCACTTATCAATTTCTGATTAGTAATGAAATAAGATAGAACATACAATTAAAGATGGTATTAAGACACTAATGCCCTATCAGTGTAGTGTTAGACTAATGTCCAGTAAAGAATCTTGTAATTATATCAACACTACAAATTTGATCATATAAAGTACATCTTTGCATTAAATTTCCCAATTGAGTAAATGGGTGTAATAATCTATAAAGTTCTTCCAGAGACGACTTCTTTACCAGTTTTTTTAATGGATTCCAGGACATCGATGTAAGGTAGCGATGAGACGACATCGACTGTTTGTTTCTCTAAAGAGATGTCGATTTTTTTGTTTTCTTCTTTTTTAGATAAGGCTCTGTTGACAGCATTTGAACAACCTTTTGAAAGAATATAGTTAGTAGGAAAAGTGGGGAGTGGGGAGAGAGTAGGGACTGGAAGACATACCTGAGCAGGACATTTTGACTTCAAATTGGTAGTGATTGTCTGACATTGTGTTTGTTGGAGTGTGGTGGGTATATGTTGTGGTGGGAAGAATAATTCGGTGGGATTGTCTCAATATTTTTATATCAAAGAGTGAGCATATTTTAATTATCGGATTAACGAGCTACGGATATTGTGGATCTGGTGGTGGCAGAGTTGTTTATAATCTACGGTATATTCATCTATTAACATAATCATCTATTAATAATAACACAATCTGTCTTGATGTTAGTATGAAAAAAAAAACCAATATAAACAAAAATCCACTGTGTAATTGTATAATGTCAGATGAGAGTTGTGAAAGGTTATCAGCATCTTTAGACTAAGAGTGAGCTGAGTAAAGATTTATCATCACCAACAAGTTTCGAGTGGGAGTGTGTTCTTATTATTACGTACTGATATGCTTCACTTTATTATATAAATTTATCTTTTGAAAGATTCATTGGAAGTTTTTTCTTTTATACTTTTTCCAAAAAGGTCACCCGGAATTGACGATTTATGTTAGGGCAGTAAAATATATATAAGACACAATAACCCTTTATAAACAATAACACACACACACACACACTCAGTCATGCTACACATCAACAATCCACCACATGGTCCAACAATGGACAACCCCAATAATCCACAAATACCCTCCACACAACCCAAACAAAGATCTATCAAACTAGTGTCCATAAGACTGAAAGAAGCTGCCCTAGATTCCCCAAGTTTTAGAGCAAGCATTAACTATTTCATGGCTCAAGTTGAATTCACAGAACAATGGATTGATGGTTTATTGAAATTCTCTAAAAAATATCCACAACAATTATCTGATTTCAAAGAATTCAGTACCGTTTTGTTAAACCAATTATTACCTGAATTCTTAGGAAATGGTTTAATCGATCAACAAAAGACAATGTCTGTTTTGATTAAAGCTAGAGCTGATTTGGAATCAATGTGGTCACAATCTTTAAATCAATTTGATATCAATAATCCTTTCATAATGGATCTCTTATCAAATTTATCTAAAGTTCATATCAAGCATTTCAAAGAATTTAAAAAAACTTTTACATTCATTCAATCAAAATATGATTCTTTGTTAAGTAAATATCATTTACAGTCTAAAACAAAAGAACCAAGTGCTTTGAGAGAAGATGCATTCCAATTATATGAAGTTAGAAAATCTTATCTATCTTCATCATTAGACATTTGTATTGAAATTTCAAAATTTAATGAAATCTTAAATAAATCTTTACTAGAATTAACTCAATGTTTATTTAAAGATAAAAATCAAGATCATGTTCTAAAAATCAAAAACTGGTCAATTGCAATAACAAAATCTGTTGATTCATTGTTAGAAGATTTATCAAGATCAAAAGAACAAATACAAAATGTTACAATTAAAGAATTTGAACCATCAAGAGATTTGAAACATCATAATATTGCTTTAATCAACCCTTCGACTTTAACCATTTATGATAACGAAATCGATGGTGATGTCGAAGATAAAGCATTTGAAAAACATGGTTGGTTATGGATGAAAACAACAGTGGGCAAACCATCAAGAACTATTTGGGTAAGAAGATGGGTTTTCGTTAAAAGTGGGATATTTGGTCTATTCAATATTTCACCATCAAAACATTTCGTCCAAGAATCTGATAAAATTGGGGTCTTGCTATGTAACATAAGATATGCCCCTGATGAAGATAGAAGATTTTGTTTTGAAATTAAAGCTATCGATTTCACGATTATTTTCCAGTGTGAAACTTTGAAAGATTTAAGATCATGGTTAAAAGTATTTACTTTAGAAAAAAAAAGATCTATTGAAAATTCAAAATCGGAATCAAATAAATTCGCATTTGGTAGATACCCACCATTATTATATGAATTCGCTAATACTTCATTAACTTCAATAGATTCAGAATTAACAAGTGCTAAATATGATAACAAGTCAAAGGAAGGAGATCAAAATAATTTCACTTTAAAATCTTCTTATTTATCTGATCTAATCAATAAGTCTAATTATAATGAATTACAAGATAATGATCAACCATTGATATTTGGCTTTGAAGAGAATTTCATAACAACTCCATTAACTACATCAAGATCTAAAATCGCTTTAATATCACATGAATTTTTAAATCCAACAATAATACCAACAGCAATAACTGCTAATATTTGGGGAAGTGTCAACTGGGGGATTTATTACATGTCAGGAAGTGAAAAAAATATAAATAAACAAATCACTAAATCTCAAAATTCAAAAACTAATTTCCAATCTTTAAATATAAATAATTCATACCCTGACACATATCCAATTTATTTGAAAAAACAAGATGTCGAATTAAGATCACTATTTGATACAGCAATAGATTTAAATGAACTAGTTGTCATCAGCTTTAATTGCTTATGGTCTTTAAATCCATCTCAAGAATTATCAGGCCGTTGTTTCATCACTAATAATAACATTTATTTCTATTTAAACACTGCTGGATTTGTTTCGTTACTAATGAAACCACTAACCGATGTCATTGCCGTTGACGTTGCTTGTGAAACTTATTGGGACGTTTTAAAAATTTACGATTTAGAAGGTTTGAATATGAAGGGAAGAGTTTTTATGAAAGATACCAAATTAATCAAAAAGAAGTTAGACTTATTGATTAATAATTTATCGAATGATGAACCATTAACCATTGATAAATTATTGACCAAATTGGAAACGATTGAATTAAATCATCAAAAATCATTATTAGAGAATGATAGTATCAATAATAATAATAATAATAATAATGATATCAAGAATAAAGATCATCTTCATAAATCTAAAAATAATGAATTGAATCCTGAATTAAATTCATTTCAACCATTTGAAGGACAAATCTATGGTGATAAAGTCCTCAAAACAAATTATAAAAATGAATATGAAACACTTGAAACAAAAAGTTTGAATGTCCCTGCAAAGGCATTATTCCATTTATTATATGGTGATCAATCCTCTGTTTTCAAAGAGTCTGCTTCAATTTTAGAAGTTGATCAATATTTACCAACACCTTGGTATAAGGATAATAATGATTTAGTTAGATATATAGAATATGAAGTCGATTTTGCAACTGAGTTGAAAACATCGAAAAATGCAAATGATTCTACAATGTTGGCAAGAATAGAACAAAGAATTGAAGAAATGATCGATAATAAATATTATAGAATTGAAGAGAGAAGAAACAGTTTCAAACTTTTATGGCATGGTCCGTATAGAGTCACAAGAAAAGTTATTATAATTGAACAAGATAACAAGGCTTCTAAAATCTTCATTTATATCAACTTAACAAATGATTCTGATTCAAATAGTTTTTTAAATAAATTATTCAAAACTACAATATTGAATAATCAAATCACTGAAGTTCATAAAATCTTCTCTAAATTAGAATCATTAGGTCATGAGTTAGGTCCACATGGTAAAATTTTAAAAGCAATTAGAATCTATGGAAGTTTAAGTAAAACAGATGAACAATTCCATGAAAAGAAAGATATTGTGCATACAATCAAGCAAGCAACAATAACAAGGTATTATCTTAGAGTTATATTATTTCAAACATCAAATATAATTTTAACATTGTTAAGATTTTTTATCATTTCAATCATAAAATTCTTTAAATTTATATCATCAAATAAACTAATATTACTGTTATTAACTTTATCAATTTCATTTAATTTATTCATGGTTGGTAAAACTTCAATATCATTTTGGCAAGCCATTAGAACCGAGAAGTTATTAAAAAGTTTTAGAAAGGGAGTAGAACTAAATAAAGTTGAAAGATCAATAAGTTTAAATGAATTAGAGTTATTATCATCAATTGATGTTAATTTAAACACTTCATCCCAGTGTTTCAAGAATTTTATAAATTATGAGAATAATGGTGTTTTTACAACGTCATCATCGTTGAATAATATTGACTCTATAAATACCGGAGTTAAATTAAGAGATTCCAAACATCAGGTTGCAGTTAAAAGAAATGAATTATTAATTGAATTGAAAATCTTAGAAAAAGTGGAAAAAGAACTAATCATTGGAAATTATAAAAATTATTTATTAAGTGAATTACATTCTTGTAAAATTGCTTTGAATGATTTGAAAGTTAATGATCAATCATTGGAGAGTTATTGTGATGTAGTTGTTATTGAATTTGAGAAATTATCTTCTGGACTGTTATAAATGAACCAAAAATGGATAATTAGATGTCATGAATTTACTGATATTTATATATGTTATGAACTTGAAACTACGAGTTACTAAATTATTATTGTTCTTTTATTATCTTTTTATGTTACCAAAAAAAAATTGTACAAATATATCACTAATAATACCTATTCTACTATATGCTTATCTCCTTCTATATATATATGAATCGAAGCATCTAAAATCCTCTTTTAGCTAAATTATCAGCAATATCCAAATATAAAGCCAATGTATCGATACTTTCATTTGATTTCGAAACCAGATTAACTGAATGAACAACTCTTTTGAAAACATTTGTCCAATTGATTAAATCCAAATGATCAACGTTATTCAACGTGCCTAGATACGTTCCCCATTGTGCTGATTCAACACTAACCATCCCATCATTATC
Organism: Phaffomyces thermotolerans; assembly: GCA_003707215.2. Lineage (NCBI taxonomy): Eukaryota > Fungi > Ascomycota > Saccharomycetes > Phaffomycetales > Phaffomycetaceae > Phaffomyces > Phaffomyces thermotolerans. The sequence continues at coordinate 93,451 of PPNJ02000009.1, read as the reverse complement.
ACCACCTTTGTTATTGATTATTGACCAACTACCGAAAAATATGTTATACCATTTCGGTTGAAATGCAGCTCCATAACTCATATATAACACATTTGGATCATCAGGAACCATTTTATTAAATTCTGCCATGCGTTGCGTAGTTAACTGATATATACTCGGGGGTAGTGATACATTAGCAGGTAGAGTTTTGGCTAATTCAACACAATAGTCTGCCATTTCTGAACCATGATGTGGTGTTGTTATTGTTGTTAAACTAACAACTTCATAATTTTGTTTTTCTAGTTGTGATATTAAGTATCTACAGTCTAATCCACCCATTGAATGAGCTATTAAGTTTATTTTGATTTTTTCATTTTCTTCTTTGAATGTACTCCTATCATTTGTTTCATTATTTGATTTATTATAAATCTTATCTTTGGCTTCACCTCTTAGATGATTTACATGTTTTGTAATGAATTTGTTTAATTCATCAGCTCTTTGTTCAATGCTACCAAATCCAGGAACTTTAGCAACTAAAACAGTAGATCCTTTGGCTTCTAATGCTTCCTTAATACCAAACCAATATTCCAATGAAACTCCACCTTTGTTTTCTAATGTATTTAGATCAGTTATGTCTTTCCCTGAAAGTAATCTAGATAAGAAGTTAAATGACGGAATCACCATCAATCTATCAAATCCTGATAATCCATGACATAACACGATTGGGTATTTAGGTGCTTTATATTCTTTTCTCAACTGTAGTGTGTTTATATAGTTCGCTTTATTTTTTGAAGTTTGATCAAGAATTGGACTTTCGTCATTAGCATCCTCATCTATCCTTGACCATGTGAAAGTTTGAGTGAATCTCTTATATACTTTTGAAATATGTGAACTATTTTCATCTTCATTATCACTATTTGATCTGGATGAAGTTTCCGTAAATACTACCGACCCAGTTAGTGATGTTGTCACAAGACCAGTCATTATCAAAGATCCGTACTTTATATAACGTGAATATCGGCTCATTTTGAACATCTAGCTTTATGGAATGAGGATATGTAGATTATTTTATATTTGAAAACGTTATGGATCTATGAAATTTCAGATATATTTGAATTTGCTGTGAAAATAAATCTACAAAAAAAAAAAAAGTTTTTCTAAAAACATAAATGACGACATTTCTGTTTTTATTTCGGTTCGGGACACAATCGGGTTTTCTTTTTTTTTGACACAATTTTGCCTGTTTTTGTCTAAAAGATCACTTTAATTCGAAGTGATTGTAACTACGATTAAACAAAGATTAGTATGTATTTTGACTAATCAAGTATCTACCACGCCATTCTTGCTAATATTCCTGTAGGATACTTCCTAACCAAATATTTTCTTAATTCATCGTAGAGCAATACAATAGCACCAAATCCAATTGAAATAAAGTAATTTTGCACTGGAATACTATAACTTATTAAAACATCATTAGCAGCTGGGATATAATTGAAAATAAACGTTGAAGCAAAAATGAAAGGAATAGCAATAACTAGTTTCCAATTGATGGTTTGCTGGAAAACACTTAAAAACCTTGTTCTGACGGCCATTGAATTGAAAAATTGTAAAATAACTAAATTCATAAAATATATCGATGATGATTGTTTAAGAATTTGATTAACTAAATCTGGATCAGGATAATCACCGTATTTCAAAATCATTTCACTGAAATCAACACCGCGTCTTTTGAAATTCAAAAAAGCAACCAACATTGAAGTGAACGCATAGTATGTACCAAGGGCAATATAAGAATGTAGAAATAATCTCCAATCAACTAGTCTTTCACCAGTTGTATTTCTCGGTTTTTTCAATAGCAAATTTCTTTCAGGTTTTTCATAAGTTAAACAAATTGCAATTATACAATCTGTCCAAACGCAAATCATGATCATTAAAAAACTTGATAAAACTTGTGGAACACCAAATAAGACATTCATCAGAATAGCCCATAATTCAGAATAACAACCAGCTGGTAGTAAATAACAAATAATTTTTCTCAAGTTCTCAAACACTAATCGACCAAATTTCAGAGCATCCACAATCGAAACAAATGAATCCATTAAAATTAGATCACTTGCTTCCTTAGCAACTTCAGTACCATCAACCATTGAAATACCAACATCTGCTTGCTTAAGTGATGGGGAATCATTAATGCCATCACCTGTCATTGCTACTTTAAATTTTCTAAGTTGAAACTCTTTGACAATTCTTAATTTTTGTTCTGGTGTTGTTCTACTGAAAACAATTTCTTGATAAGAACAAAGTTTATCCCAATCGACTTCACTCAATCTCAATATTTCAGGTCCATCAATCAGCAATGAAAAACCATCCTCTTTCAATATATTGATTGTATCAACATTTTGTTGCGTGATAATTCCACACTTTCTAGAAATTGCTAATGCTGTTACTGAGAAATCCCCAGTAACCATTAAAACTTTAACACCCGCTTGCTTCAATTCTTGAATAACTTCCGGAATTTTAGGTCTTAATGGATCACTAATACCAACTAACCCAACAAATGTCAGATCAGTCATGTTTAACAATTGCTCTTCTGTATAGGATTCAATTGGAATCATTTTATAAACCAAAGTGACAACTCTCTCACCATCTTGTGCCCATTTTAATTGAACTCCAGAAACTTCATCTTTATGGGATTCATTAAATGCAACTTCTGTTTTTTCAACTAATGCTTTGGAACATTTCTGTAATAAGATATCTGGTGCACCTTTAATTGTTAACATATAATGATTTTCATAATGATATAGTTTCATCATTAGTTTGATTTTTGAGTTAAAACTGATTGATTTAACTAAAGTATATTTGTTTTCATTGAAATTCTTCTGAGTCATTGAAAAAATCATGATAGCTTTATCTGTTGCATTAGCTTCAATAACTTCCCCTGTTGAAGCAAGAATTGATTCATTACATAAATATCCAATCAATGAAAGTTTATCACTTTCTTCTATTGAATGAGTCATAGTATGATGATTTGTAACTGTCATTTTATTAGCTGTTAATGTGCCTGTTTTATCACTGCATAAAACATCAACAGCACCTAAAGTTTCAACTACTGCTAATGATTTACATAAAATATTACTTTCTTTCATCTTTTTAGCTGTGATCAACAAACACATAGTCAAGGACATTGGTAAACCTTCAGGAATAAATGAAACAGAAACTGAAACGATATCAACAATCAGAGTTGGGATATTGATCCAGTTTGGATAGTCACGTCTTAACCAAACTGCCCACAATATCACAACAAGAACCGAAATCAGTATAATAACAACACAGACTATTGTAACATATCTGAAAACTTCCCATTGTAAAGTTGATAACCTCCTTTTGGGTTTAGAAGCCAGTTTAGCAATGGTACCAAAAACAGTCGAATCACCAATGGATACAACAATACCAAACCCAGTACCACCAACACAGTAAGTACCTTGTAAACCAATGTTATCAGATTCCAAATAATTGGGGTTAGAGCTAATTGCAGAAGTACCAATAATTGGTTTAGATTCACCAGTTAGAATGGATTTATCGAAAGTTAAACTATCTGAACAATCAATAATTCTAATATCAGCTGGAATTTTAACACCTGATTGGAATTTTATAATATCACCAGGAACTAAATCTTTACCTTGAATGGTAAGGTATATCCCATTTCGGAGAACCACTACTTCATTAGGAATCATATTATGAATGGATTCCATGACTTTTGAACTTGAATAATCTTGATACCAGTTAAAAACAGATTGAATCAAGAAAACAACTAATAAGACAATACCTAAAGCTAGATTAGCCAATGCTGGTGGATCACCTAATGGCTTATAGCAAATAATTACTGCAATCCCACCAACAAATAACAAAGAACCAAACCCACCAAATAAATATAGAAAATACTTCTTTAACCAATTAGAATTTGGGTTAGGTTGAATGTTAAGTCCAAATTTCTTTTGAAGTTCAGGTATTTCTGAATCTTTCAAACCAACTTGGATATCTACCCCAAACGTTGTAGCAACAGTGTCGATTGATTCATAGTGCCAGGTATAATCTAAGAATTGTTTTGAGTTTTCATCAATTGGGAGATCTTCTCTTTTCGTGGAATTAACATCATCAATTGTATGACTGATTGTTCTGAAAAGAGCAGGTAAGACAGCACCAGGTTGAGATTTCTGGCTTTGAAATAAAAGCTTATTGGCTGAAGATGAAGACACACCTTTATTGATCACAGATCTATCAAAATCTATTTCTGCTTCTTCATCTTGATTTTTTCTATATTCTAAATCAAATGAATCGATCGTAGTATCCTCCATATTATTTAATGTATATAGAACCAACAAAAAGAGTGCTACAAAGTTGGGAAAGGAATGACTCTTTATACGGTTTAGTTGACTGTTACACTATATATTATTTCCCATGTCACACAGATTACCACAGTATACAGTTAGACCACGAGATATACCAAAAAGTTTTAATTCAAATTAGTTCAATTTTAACTATCGAATACATGAGTTTGGACTATATTTTACTTAGAAAAGCTAAATTTATTAGTGATTGTTTTCAAAAATCCAGAGATTTTTTCAGAACGACAATTTGGAAACAAATTTAACGCACACAAAAACTTTTTTTTCGACTTATTTTAAATTCCCTCAAAATTCTACATTAAAACTCGAAGTATAACTATGAGAACTAATTAAATGTTCATCTTGATTGGCTGCTAATATTCTGAAAATTTTGTTTCAGGTAACAAGATCTACGGAGTACAAAGGGCCAATCAACAAATCATAACCAAGTTTTGTGGTATTATTTTTTTTTTAATTTTTACCAACACATTTTTCCGATGATTCATAAAGATGAACAATTCATAACTGTTTTCTGATTGGAACCTAATATTGTCTTATTTTCTTTATAGCCAGTTCTGATTTTAGCTATGTAACATGTTACTCACCTGTATGCGTATAGCTCACAGTAAAACATTGTTCTTTGTCAACACTATGTCATATACTGCAAGGTTCAACTCAGATTCATCTGTACATCCGAAACAGATGGACAACTTGAGCCTTGAAGCATGAAATTCCAAATGTAAGAGCAGTGCCCTGTAAGATAATAGGTATGACTACAATGTTCAGCATGAATTAAAATTCTCTTCATCAATAATTTATGTACTTCCTTGCTTGTATCTTTTTGGATTATCATTTCTCCTATTATTAGCATAAGTAAATGGTTTTCTGTTAGAGGCTGTGCTATTTTTCCACTTTTGTGCTAAATGCGAAACACTTTGACTAAAATCCACATGAATTCTTCTATCATCAATCAAAACATCATCCATTTTGAAATATGCATTCTCACAACCTTTCTTATCTTTATATTCAATGAATGCATATTGTAGAGATTCGCCACTTTTAGGATTACGTATAACTTCACATGATGTAATTTCACCAAATCTTGAAAATATAATCTTTAAATCTTCATCATTCGTTACTGGATTTAATTTACAAACAAATAGTACATTTTCCATTGGTTTAGATTCTGCTGATGGTAAATCCCCAATTAACTCCAAAGTTAATGCATTCGACTCAGCCTCTCTTTGCCTTTTTCTTTTTTCCTCAACTTCATCTTCAACTTCATCTTCATCCAATTTGAAATCTTCAACATCATTTATTCTTATAGTGGAGATTTGTTCTCTTGTCAATTCGGGACTGTCAATTGGTATGTTTAATCCTTGAATGTCTTCAAATGGATCATGTAGAATATATGTATGATGAATTCGAACATCTCGTAATGGTCTATGATCATCGTCTGTGATTACATTGTTCAATTTATCTAAAAACTCATCACCTTCAACAACTTTTCCAAACATTACATTATCAGATAACGCTTTTATGCTTAAATCAATGTCATTTAATGTGATTGAGAATAATGATGATGCTCGAAGCTGACCATCAATTACACTAGTCATTAAAGACACTGAGCCTTTCTTATTTGCATTTAATTGATTTGATACTGTGATGAATTCTCTATCAGTAGACGAGTCAACTAAATTCCATACACATCGACCTTCCTTGGAAATAGGATATAAGGGAGCACCACAAGCTGCAATGAAATTTTCTTGAATATTAAAGAATGGTGTGAAATTGAAATATTTGGTTTTACAAAGTTTGATGAAGTTTAAAGATTCTTTTGGTGCTTTTGAAACCTCCAAATCTATCACAACATTACCTGAATTGGTTAGTAATAAGTTCAAAGAGAAACTTCTGACATATAAACTTACCAATTGAAGTCTGTAATAGGACACTCATACTCTATAATTCTTTGGAATTATGTCTATTTACTAAAAAGATTCCTATAATTTCACAAATTTCAAAATTCATTACATAACACTTATGTAATACATTGATTATCTATTATCTAAATCGGGTAATTACTTCATTAGGTATGATGATTATAGATATAAATTTTCACTTTTTGATTCTATTTATCTTTATAACTTCCAATCCCTTTACATTCCCAAGGTCAATGTCTCATGAACTTCATAGACGAATCTTTTAGCTCATTTCTGCTTCAAACGGAGATACATATTTAAAATATTTTCTGCATTAATATTCATAAATTATTTTATACTATCATTTTTTGTTTACTTACCAGAGACTTGTTTAATCATCATATCTTTTAAAATAGTGACTTCATTGAGAACATTCAAACCAAAACTTCTTAAAGCAACAACTGGTTCAGCTGTACATGAATATAGTTTGTGTAATTTATCAACAACTCCTAATAGCATGTTATTAATAGGAAATCTATCTGCCCAATAAGGTTCTAACACTAGAACGTTACCAATATCCAGTCCTCTTTCTACACCTTTCTCAATTGCGTTGACTAAAGATTGAACATCACCTTGTCCCATATTCAAACCTTGGCCAGCTAGTGGATGCGTAGTATGTGCAGCATCACCAACTAATGCAATTCTCTCAGAGACATAAGTATCAGCATGTGATAACCTTAATGGAAATCTAGCTCTTGATTTTGGATCAATTGAAATGACTGGTAATGGAAATTTTTCATCAATATCTTCATCAGTTAATTTTTTATGTTTTAAACTAATTCTCCATTTTATATCATCAATAAGTCCTTCAGTTTCACCTTTTTTGATACAACTATAATAATAGTTCATATCAACATCATCTAGAATGAATGCAGCATTAACCAAATTTTTAAATAATTCATCATCAATTTCAGTCAATAGTTTAGACAATTCAATCGATTGAGACCAAACTAAAGTGGCTTTACCTCCAGGTAATGGTAACAAAGCAATTGGCCCGTTTGGTAAAAATCTTTGCCATCCAACTGATTTGAATGGAATATCCTCTAAGTTCATAGTAGCAACAACACCAAATCTTTCGTAAAACCAACCTCTAGATTCAATTCCTGCAAATTTACGAACAGGTGAATTGAAACCATCAGCACCAACTAATAAACGTGTTTTGACTGTTTCTCCTGAAGATAAATGAACAATTGGCCATTGATCTTTTTCGTCTTTTGTGATTTGTTCAACTCTAACGTTATCTTTTATATCTAACCCAAAATTAGGTGATTTTGAGGTTGATTCTAGTTTTTTTATTCTTTGATATAACGAGGATTGCAAGTTTACATTTTCACACATTGTTGCAAGATCACTTGAGTCAAAACTCAATCTTGCATCACTTAAACCTTCAGTGACAATAATTGAATCATATGACTGAATTCTTTCTTGTTTGATGTAATCCCAACTTCCGATTTTCTGCAAATACTCAATCGATTGTGGGGTCAAACTACTAATTCTATTAGTGAATCCCTCTGGCGTATTTTCATAAAAGTCTTTAACAGGTGATAAATTGAAACCTTCAATCAAAGAAACTTTCAAATTTTTGGTGATTGGGGAGTTCTTCAAAGCTGTTGTCAGAGTTAAACCTGCTGGTCCACCACCAACAATAACAACATCAACCACTTTTGGAGCGGTTTCAGCAACTGATGCCAGCGTTCTTTTGAAAAGAAGTGACATTCTTAACCCAACTGACAGTTGAATATCATTACTATTACCTGGAAAAAAAAAGTATATCGAGTTATGGGCTTCAAACCATGGAAAAAAAACATATCTAAATACTACTATTCAACAAATACAAACTAATTGAAACAAAATTTAAGCGGATTTTCTCATCATTTGTTCGTTTTCAGCAATCGTAAACTCGTAAAAGGGCATTAGTCTGCAATTAATTTTAGTTCTTAAGTTGCAAAAGTGTTTGGAATTAGATTCTTAAGACCGAGTTCACTTAGAAACTCTTCAATTCAACTAGTTAAAAGGGCAAGCCATACAATGAATGACGATACAGTTCTCATCAACCAGCTTCATGTGCAAGCAATAACAGGAAAAGATTTTTGGAATCGTCCTACTCTACAGCCATTAGAAGTTTCAGTTGAATTGAAGACCGATTTCAAGAAATCAAGTGAAAGCGATGACTTGAAACATTCATTGAACTACGCTGTTATATCAAGAAACATATTAGGATTTTTTGACAATCAAAAGACCAAAAATTTCAAAAGTTTAGAGAATTTAGCTAATGAAGTTGCAAATGTTGTCTTAGATGAAAAGAGAGGTGGTGGTCAATTAACTAAAGTTACAATTTCTGGATCTAAAACTGAGATAAAAGCTGAGAAAATTCAAGTTATTGTAAATAGACTAAAATCAAATGGGATAGTTAAACATGTTGAAAATTTCAATGATAAAGTGATTGTTAATGGTTTAAAGATTCCCACAATAATTGGTGTGTTCACTTTTGAAAGATTACAAAAACAATTCGTTACATTAGATTTAGATATTGAATTTAGTAAAAACTCTGATGTTTATTCCATCATTGATCATGTTTCAAGATATGTTGAACTTTCTAACTTCAAAACTGTTGAAGCTTTAATTGAAAATGTTGCTCAAGTTGTTTGTCAATTCAATAATGTTTTGAGAGTTGTTGCTAAAGTTGAAAAACCAAATGCCATTACGTTTGCAGATGGTGTTGGTGTTGAAGTTATTAGAAGTCCAATTGATTTTAAAGATTATACCCTAATTGTTATTCCTACTGATGAATCTGCTGTATCGAATGAGAAATTCAACTTACCAACTGCTGAATCTGTTGTTACTGATGATATTCAACGTACAGTTTTCATTGCCTTTGGTTCAAATATTGGGAATCAAATCCAAAATATTGTTACTGCAATCAATAATTTGAATTTATTACCTGAGACCAAAGTTTTAGCTACATCATCATTATATGAATCCGAACCAATGTATCATTTAGATCAACCAAAATTTATTAATGGTGTTTTAAAATTATCAACAAAGTTCTCACCACAAAAATTGTTAAAAGAACTGAAAATCATTGAATATGAAGTTCTAAACCGTGAAAAGATCATTGATAATGGTCCAAGATCCATTGATCTAGATATTATCTTATATGACGACTTGATTTTGAATGAACCTGATTTAACTATTCCTCATATCAGAATGATTGAACGCACTTTTGTCCTACAACCGTTATGTGAATTAGTATCACCTGAAGAAATTCATCCAGTTACCGCTGAACCATATCATAACCATTTACTTCAACTCTACGCTTCTTCTGTGGATCAATCTAAACAAAAATCTAACTTATTACAAACTCATGTTCCATTATATAACAAATATTTTAAATTTGATAAACAAAGAAGTTTAAGATTTGATTTGTTATATTATTCTCATAAGACTCAGTTGATGGGGATTTTGAATACAACTCCTGATTCTTTCAGTGATGGTGGTAAAAATGCATCAGTTGAAATTGCAATTGCTAATGCTTTAGAAATGGTTAAATTTGGTGTTGATATTATTGATATCGGTGGTGTTTCAACGAGACCTGGCTCAATTGAACCTAGTGTAGAAGAAGAATGGAAAAGAGTTGTTCCTATCATTAAAGCAATCAGATCGCATGAAAATGAAGCTTTAAGAAATATTTTAATCAGTGTTGATACATATAGATCTCAAATAGCTTTAGAATCGTTGAAAGAAGGTGCTGATATTATCAATGATATTAGTGGTGGTTTATATGATGATAAGATGTTTGATGTCATCGCTGATACTGGTGCTGTTTATATTTTGAATCATACTCGAGGTACACCTGCAACAATGTCATCTTTAAACCAATACACGCTCAATGATGATCCAGAATTAACTGAATATAATGATGCATCAGAAAATGGATTGAAACCGGATGATTTGATTCTAGTTAATGCTATTGGTAGAGAACTATCAACTCAATATAATAAAGCCGTTGAAGCTGGTGTTAAAAGATGGCAAATAATTACAGATCCAGGTATTGGATTTGCCAAAGATTTAAAACAAAATTTATCAATTATTAGAGGTATTCCTCTCATTAAAAACTATTCAAACTATAATGAATCGACAAAACTCTTCAATTCATTGAAAGGGTTACCAATTTTGTTAGGACCATCAAGAAAAAAATTTATTGGTACTTTAACTAATGAAAAAATTCCCTCCGAAAGAGTTTTAACAACTGGTGCGGTTATAATGTCGTGTGTTGGTAACCAATCAGATATCGTTAGAGTTCATGACGTTGAAGAAGTTAAAAAAGTATTAATTATTGGTGATGCACTATATAGAAATATTATATAAATAACTACACAGGTTGAGTTTGTTTTCTTTTTTTTTTCTTTATATAAATAATAAGAATATTAGCATTATTCTTTGATCTCAAAATTGATAAACAACATATAAAAACTATACAATTATTTCCAATAAATTCAACAAACCGCAACGCATCAATCAAAAAATATTAGAAAAGACACAAAAAAACTTCCCAAAATAGAAAAACAACTTGATATAATAATAACAATAATAACAGATAATAAAATGATATTTTTTTTTTTTCAATATAAGAGTAAAATGAGTATATCAAAAAGGTCGTAAATACATGAGAATCCCCCCAACACAAAATCACAAAGATATCATCACCTAGCCACGTCCATCTATCAAACAACAGCCATTAGGATGACCTAACCTAACCTGAAATAGCTTTGTTTTCTGAACAATCACGAGAGATATGTCCATTACCACCACAAGAGTAACATGTTTTAGATGAAGCATTGGTTGCACCATTTGATGGAGATGAACAATCTTTCGAAATGTGTCCAGATTTACCACAAGCGTAGCATTTCACCACGCCAGCTTGACAGTCACGGGCAAAATGATTTGGACCACCACATTTGTAACAAGTTGTTGCTTTGTTATTACTTCTTGGATTGAATGGTCTTGGTCTGTGAATTGCATTTTGTTGTTGAGGTTGAGTGCAATTTCTTGAAATATGACCATTTTGACCACAGTTGTAACAGCGAGCACCTAAAGATTGTTGAGTACAGTCACCTTGAACATGGCCAATACCACCACAGTTATAACATTGTTTTTGAGTATCTTGTTTTGGTTCAGGACATTCAGTTGATTCATGACCTGGTAAACGACAGTTGTAACATAAACGTTCTTGTTGAGTACAGACCTCTGCGACGTGGCCAACTTCACCACACTTGTAACAGGTTCTTGGGTAAACAGCAGCCATTTCTAATGATGTTCAATAAGACTGAAATTGATGTTTTGAAACGTTGTAAAGCTCTTATGGAAAAAATTTTTTAACAAACAAGAAAAGTGCGATGAGTTTACCCTACGATTATGTCAGCAATAATATAGAAGAAGAAATTAAAAGCTGTTGGGATGTGGTTGTGGAGACAATTACACTCTTTTATTGTAAAGTACATTAGTAAAAGAACACAAAAAATGATAAAAAAAAAATAGTCTTGATGTTTCAACTCATTCATTCATTTTCTGAATCGTATAAACTAATTTCATCAGTGATATATTTCCCATAATCAGATGTGGATTGTAGGATGTCATATGCTTCATCTGTTGTAATATTGAGTGCAGAAGCTGCCATTCTGGTAGCAGCTTCACATGCCAGAATATATGTGACAAAGGAGTCCTTTGACCAAAATCTAACGACTTTATTCTTTGATGCTAATGTATTTAATTCAACCTCAAAATTGGTTTTGATTATATGTGCTGTTGCTGAATGACGCTTCATACCATAAAATCCCACGCTGAATGAACTTGCAATTGGTAATTTCAAAAACTCAGATTGTGTTAATGTTGAATGTTTCGATTGGTTACAAATTTCTAATGCTTTTAGATAATATTTGGATATTGTTAAAGTTTTCTCATTTTTAAGTAATAATGCAATATGAGGAAATTGTTCTGTCACTTTATCTTTCAATTCATTTTGCTTCAATGAACCTGGATACGTTTTATCCTTATATTTTTGTTGTACAACTTTTAATTTTCTTTTAAACGTTACTGCTTCATTAAATGAAATATTCAAACCATCACTAAAATCAAGTTTGATATCATCTTGTAAGTCATTCTCAATTGACTTGGAGGTTCTTGATGTCATACTTTTCAGTTTATTTGCACTTATGAATTTTGTACTTTTCAATTTGGCTAGAAATAAATCATCTTGATTCTCTAATTGACTTGTTACTTTATTTGCCTTCTCTTTAGCTTTTGTTCCTTTATAGATTGGTGCCCATTCTTCATCAGTGAAATCATTTTTTTTTATCTTAATAGGTGAGTTATTAGGTTCATCATCCAAAAATGAAGAATTAGAGTAATCTGTTTTTTGCTCTTTGGTTGGTTTAAACTGTGATGATTCCAATTTTCTTTTGGGTATGGTTCTCTCTGAATATAGAGGCAAAATTACTGGGATTTTTTTCTCTGGTGATGGGAGTTTTGTAGTAAGCTTTTCATATTTTGTTTCTTTATGTTCTTTTGATAGTAGATCAGTAATTGATTTTTTCTCAGTTGAAGTAGAGGGTAGTTTAGTGATGGGAAGATAATCTGGATTCTTTGATTTTTTCAGAGTTTTTAGAGCTTTTCCAGCCAGAGGATTTGAATATGAATATGAAGATGAAGAAGGCTGGCTTGTGATACATAATGTGTTATCTTGTGCCTTTGCAATCTTCAATTGTTGTTGTGCTTTTCTTGACTGATAGCGACTGTTTCTTTGAGAACTTGGTTTGTTATCGACTGGACTCTTGATGAGGGTTCCTTTACTCTGTTTACTGGGAGTCGTGGAGCGTTCACTTGATCGAGATTTAAATCTATCTGTATCCAATGACTGCATTTTGTGCTTGAAAGCCGGTGCTGGGTGTGCAAGCACATCGATTTTGGACGAATTTGAGCTGCGTGTGTCAGCTCGCCTCATCTTCCAACTAGAATATCAATGGGATAATATCTTGGGAGTTGATTTTTCATGAAAGAAAAAAAAAAGATCCAAAAGAGATCCAATCGACTTCGTCAGTTCAGAAGAAACTCCACGCTCATTTCACCAGTCAATCGAACCATTGAAGCCCACGATGTCCCGTCACAATAACAACCATGCTGGGAACATGCACATCAACAAGTCTTATTTCCAGAATCTAAACACCATGGAACTTATAGATCCACATTCCAGTACTCGTTATCCTGATGAAATCATCACTGCACTTTGGAATGCACCAGGAACTAGAATTGCTTGCTCTAAGACGGACTGTTCAATCAAGATATGGCGGACTTCAGGTCATGACCCGAGTAAAAGTCTGATTAGTATCGATCGTGCTCATGATAGACCAGTTGAAAGTATTTCATGGAAACCAACAAGTGAAGTCATTCTAGCCAGTGCTGGGAATGACAAATACGTCATTGAATGGAATACACTACGAGGCACATCAACACGTAAATTAGATACAGGCGAAGAACGTATTTTCATTGTTAGATATTCAGGTGATGCTAAATATATTGCTGCTGTTAGTAAAAAAAATGTTATTGTTATAATTGACGTTGAAACAGGAGAGATCGTCACACGTCTCCAATTGAAGGTTGATATTTATTCAATCACATGGAATATGAATTCTTCATTTTTGTTCGTGGGGTTAAATAATGGTACAATTGCAGTTTATAATTTCATTGACGATGAATTGAAACTGATACATTCATTGAAAGGTCATAGATCTTCAATAATAACGTTATTCTTTGATAGAAGAGCTAAATATTTACTTTCTGGTAGTAAGGAAGGTATAATCTCATTATGGTCTTTAGAGGATTTCAAACTATTTAAAACAATAGGTGATATTGATCAACCTATTTATTCAGTTTGTCTTTCTAGAGATGGTAGTTATATAGCTTCTGTATTTGAAGACGGGGCACCTGCAAGAATCTATGAAATAGAGTCTTCAGCAATGATTTGTGAGTTACCTCGTTGCGTTGCAGGTAATAAAACGTTCCCAGTTTTTGATTTCTGTCCAATTAAAACTACATATTTATATTCCACTCCAGAAGGGAAATTGCTGATGACTTACAAAGAAAGTAATGCAAGGAAATATTAAATCTTTAAAATTTATATATTCAGATTTGATTCTATTTTTCCAATTTTTATATACTTCTTACAATTATGTACATGTGAAAAACTCTGTCCACCACCACCATCTCTATTTTTTAAAAACTTTTTTAAACTCTAGAAAATAAGTAATTAGTAGAGTTGAAATAATCTTTCGTCACTAAATCCTCTATTTCTTCTCTTGTCAACCATGCATATTCAGTGTTTGTTGGTTTAAATTCACCAGATAAAATATGTGATTTAATGATATATTCTCTAGTTAAATTTTCTAAATCGGAATCACTGGCAACTAAATCATCACCTTGATATTTCAATAAACCAGTTGGTGAACGGGCAACAGTCCATGTCTTTATAGTTTCACCACCTAATTCTCTTAACCCAGCTTCTGCTCTTCTATGTAATGCTGAATCACTTTCAACTAATTCAAATGAAGGTAGTTTCCAACCTTTTTTACCATCCTTAATTAAAAGGTACAAACTTCTACTTAATTTTCTTTCAAGACTCTTGATGTCATTACTTTCATCAGCTTTAGTGGTTCTTGAATTTGGAATAACAGGTCTTGAAATATCAGACATTGATTCATCATATTCATCTTTTGGAACGACAATTTCTTGCTTCAATCTTCTGTCTCTGTTATGAACGATATCAGGAATACCTTTTTCGTAAAAGACATTAGGTTGTTTAGAAACTGGACCTTTTTGAGCCTTAACGAATTTACGTTCTGATAAAGAACCTTTTTTGAAATAATAATATTGAGGAAATGTCCACATTAAACGACGTTCTAGCTGTTCTTGGTAGTTGTAGTATTTGGCTTCAAAGTCAGGGATGTCTGGTGTCACTATTGGTTGACGAGTAAGTAGAATTGCAGCTTTAATGGAATTTAGAGGAGCTCCACTAGTACTTAAATATCTTTTGAAAGCTATTGAAACATTGTTAGATTTTATATTTTGATTTATTGAGTGTACGTAGAACATACTTGGAAGTGACTTGGAGAACATCTTAAATCACAATCTGAGATAATTAAAGGATTAATCCAAATAATTTTCTAACATAGATCTATTTTCAACTTTTCATCAAGTTTTTTTTTCTTTGTGGATGAAGATGAGTTACCCGGTTTTTTTGGTTTAGGAGATGATATTTCCAACATATTAACAAGTATCACAATGCAAGGTGTTGTACAGTGGTTATATTTCATTATAAATAACTCAACAGATTATATATTTTTTATACACATTTTTCAATTTTTTTTTTGTTTCATTTTTTTGGTTTTACTTTTGTTGTTGGTTTAAGAATGACAATAAGTTGGATAATTGTTCTGAACCCGCACCAGCTGGAGGTGCTGGAGCCTGAACTGGAGCAGCTTGTGGAGCAGCAGCACCTGAATTGAATAAATTGGATAAGACATTGTCCTTATTGTTATTTCCTTGCATGAAAGCAGGTAAACTAGCTTGATTCAATGGATCAGTGTACATATCATCAGGTTCACCAGGTTTTGTTGATCTTGGTCCATTTCTTGAACCATCTGTTGGCATTTTTTGAGAAATTGCCTTGGATGAAATACCTTCACCAATTTCAATATCTGGTTCTTCCATGACATAACCTGGAGTTAATTCATTTTCCATACCAATACCACCCCATTGAGCCTCATTGATCCAACGTCTATCAGCATCAGTTAATCTAGCAATTGGAATAATACTAATACCATGTTGATAATCACAACAGTCTCTTGGTCCAAATCCAACACCCCATCTTAATCTTAAGCTATATTGACCATTTTTATTGAATGATGAAAACACATTCTCTGCTTCCTTTCTTGAATAAACTTTAACAAAAGCATGCTTACGTTCATTATTCAAAATAACACTTTGAACTTCAGCATAAGGTCTTAGAATTGATGCTAACTCTGGAACAGTCATATAGTTAGGAACACCACCAATGAATAACGTTCTACTATGAACTTTAATAGTTCCAGTTGGTAATGATTTATCAAATGAAACGTTTTTTTCTCTATAATGAGCAGTACCTGGTAGATTCATTTCACCACTAACATGACCTGCCGGTGGTTGAGCTTTACCAGAACCACCTCTTGTTGGAGATCTATCACGATCACGTCTTGAGAACCCACCATTATTACCTCTATCTCTAAAATTACCTCTTTCGTTATTTCTGAAACTATTGAAAGCTTCTTGTTGTGATGGTGCTTGTGGACCTCTAGTCCATGTTGGAGCTCCTGATGTTTGTTGTTGTTGAGAAACTAGTTGTGGCATCTCAGGCATTTTTGGAATTTGACCTGCATTTTGTAAATTTTGTAACATTTGGAATAAAGCAGCTTGTTGAGCAGCTGGATCGGCACCTGCTAGATTACTTAGGTCTGGTAAATTACCTGAAACACTTGAAGCTGGTGCTGGTACTGGTGCTGGTGCTGGTGCTGGAGTTTGAGCACCACCAATAGAAGCTAATTTTTTCAAAATATCATTAGGATCATTAGAAACAGAAGCAGATGGTGGAGGTGGTGGAATACTTGATGGTTGTTTACCTAAAGACTGCTTAATTGTATCAATCTGAACAGCATCGAAAACGTTAACTTTTTTCCAAATATCTAATAGTTTCACAATTTTATCACGCTGTTCATCAGTTGAAACGTTATAAGCAGTACTAACAGATTCGTTTAAAGCCAGACCAATGTTATATAACCCATGAGCGAAAGTACCATTAGTAGAATTAGTTGAAACGGTTTCACCTAGTTTTTTAGCGTTTTCATGGTAGACTCTTGAAATGGAGTCAATTATATATAAGGCTCCTAATTTATGAGAATCTTTTGTTTCTTTTAAGTATTCAACGACTTTGGAGATTAATTGTGATTCTTCATGAACGTTATCAACAGCTAACTGAGTTAGTTCTTTAATACGTTTACCAGAAATACCATTTTTTGATGATTTAATTTCATCTAAAATAGAAACGAATTTATCAACGATTGAAGACATGATTTATGAGTTTATGTCTTATGATTATTATAATTCTAATACTGTATGGTTATTGAATATTGGATTGAATTTTGATTCTACCGTTACTTAATAACTACTTTACTTTTTTCAATATTTTATTTCAAGTGTCTCTGCTAAACTACCAATACAAATATATCTATTAGAATGTTAGGCTTTAAGTTTGATACTTTGATACTGCAAAGTAAAATAAAATTGTTACTTTCAATAACCAAAAATTCTCTCCCATTTTTTTTTTTCGTCGAGGAAAAAGAGGGTTCCGAGGCTTCTGTTTACAGTAATTTCCTATTCAGGATATTTATTAAAGCAAATTTCTATTAACAAGTTTAATTGTTGTTCTTCAAGTATTCATTGTGAAGTTTAGTTTGATTGTCAAACATTTTCTTTAACTTCTTCTGCATGCTTTTGGAGATTTCTTCACCTTCTTTGTCTTTCAAAGGAAATCCAGTTTCATCCCATGCTGAATACTCAGCAGTTTTAAATAATTCAGATGGTGAGATTTTAGACTTTTCCAATTTTGCTTTCTCTTGTTCTGCTTTCAATTTCAGCTGTTCTAACTTTTTACGTTGTTTTTCTAATTCTTTCTTTTCTTTATCTAATTGTAAATTGATCAATTCGGTTTTCTCTTCTTTACTCAAAAATTTAATTAAAGATGGTTGACCATCAGATCTATCATCTAGGGAAACACCTAGTTGTAATAACTCATTGTTACGAATTGAATCAGTGGCAGTTAGGAATTCAGTGTAAGGAGCCTTAGCAATTGCTGAAGAACGAACTTGATCCCTGAATGAGGCAAGAACTTTAACAAATGGAGTTGCAATTTCTTCAACTGATGAAGATGAGCCTGAGCCTTCTTCAGTTGATGATTGATCTTCCCAGCCTAATTTATCTGAGCGAGATGGGAAGCCTAAAATGCTAAAGATTTTAGTGATCCAATAGGTAGTCTGTAATAACGGATCAATTCTTAAATTAACACCAGAGGTAACAATGTAGGAATTTGATTTTGTAATTAACTCAGAAATAGATTTTAAAACTTGTGGAGTTGATAAGTTATCACAAAATGCTAAATGAACAGCATCTTGAGTATCTGAAAGATCTTTATATAGTTGTTTTTCTAAAATTGATGTTTTTTTGGAAATAATCTCACCTTGTTCAAGACGATGTTGATAATCTGCATTTAAGGCTCTAACATTTTGGAAATATTTACTTGCTGAATTCTCAAATGCCTTGACTTCTTGAATTAGTGACTCTTTAAAATCTAGTTGATTATTCCATTGTGAAGAAGCAAATACCAATCTTAATTGTCTTGAAGAGTATTGTTTTAAAGCCTCTTGAATAGTAATAAAATTTTTCAGAGATTTACTCATTTTTTGCCCTTCAATATGTAAATGACCAGTATGCAAGAAATAATTCACCCATTGTCTGTTGTCGAAGCATGCTTCAGATTGAGCCAATTCGTTATCATGATGTGGAAAAGCTAAGTCAATACCACCAGAGTGAATGTCCATGTTATCACCAAGAATATCACTTGCCATAACAGAGCATTCAATATGCCAACCTGGACGACCTAAACCCCATGGTGATTCCCAGATTGGTTCACCTGGTTTAGAAGTCTTCCATAATGCAAAATCATTTGGAGATTTTTTACCAGATGGATTAGCATTTAATGAACCTTCACCTTCAGCAATTAAATCACTTTGGCCTTTATTCCATGGTTGTAATTTAGCATAATCATGTAATTTTGAGTGATCAAACGAAGCTGTGTCAAAATAAACTGAACCATCTTGAGTAGCATAGGCATAACCATTGCCAATGATTCTCTCCACAAATTCAATAATTTCAGGGACATACTCAGAAACTCTTGTAATAACGGTTGGTTTCAAAACATTTAATTGAGACATATCTTCATCAAATTTTCTTTCCCAAAATGATGGTAACTGACGGAAAATTTCAGGATCATTCACAGAGGAACCTTGTTCTTTATCTAATAATGGAACTAAAACATCTTTAACATTCGTTAACAATTCTTGTTTGCCAGCTTTAGATTGAATTGAGATGGCAGCAGATTTAGCTGATTTGA
Organism: Phaffomyces thermotolerans; assembly: GCA_003707215.2. NCBI lineage: Eukaryota > Fungi > Ascomycota > Saccharomycetes > Phaffomycetales > Phaffomycetaceae > Phaffomyces > Phaffomyces thermotolerans. The sequence goes on along the minus strand of PPNJ02000009.1, from coordinate 73,856 downwards.
AATGCATTGAGAATTTAGGATTAGCAGCTTGTTTTTCAGAAACATTCACTTCGCTTGCCCATTTGATAAATTCTTCAATACTTGAAGATGGGGCTTCTGGTAAATTCTTAACAACAAATTCAGTCCAACTTTGTTTAATTTTATTTAGAACATCAGATGCAATTTCTTCAGATTCTCCTAACTCTTGTGTAAATTTTTCGAATAAATAGTTCTGACGAGCTCTAATAATGATTTTATCGTCAATATCTGTTACATTTTGAACAAATGTAACATCGTAGTTGAAATAATCTTGCAAAATACGTCTATTAATATCAGTGGAAACGTAATTTCTTGCATGACCCATGTGACTCGAGTCATACACAGTTGGACCACAACAGTACCATGTCAATTTACGATCATTGATTGGTTTAAACTCAGCTTTAGTTCTCGTTAAAGAATTGTATAGTTTCAAAACTGGTTTCGAATCAGACTTCAGAACAGTGACTGGTTCAGACCATTCTGGTTGGGCAACTTTCACTTTAGACGCAGCAGCAGACATATTTCTCTTGTAAAAGTGGTTGAAAGACTTCAGAAGCATAAAGAAAAGAGTCTTTGATGAACAATTAACTTCTAATTTTTTTTTTTTCACCTCTTCAGTGACAGAAAAAAAAAATATGTTCAGCGGAAGAGCTTACTAGAATTATGTGGTGGTAAATAGTTAGAATGTCGTCCATTTACAAATTGAGTATCTCAGGTGTGCGGTCTTTTGAACCAAAGAAGCAGGAAACAATTGAATTTGGAAAACCTTTGACGTTGATTGTGGGGCAAAATGGTGTTGGTAAGACTACTATTATTGAATGTTTAAAATACGCAACAACTGGTTCAATGCCACCAAGTTCAACTAAAAACGCTTCTTTCATTCATGATCCTAACATTATCGGTGATAAAAGTGTTGTTGCTGAAGTCAAATTGGCCTTCATAAGCGTTAATGGACAATCAATGGTTGCATCAAGAACAATGTTAGCTACTAAAATGCCTTCTGGTACTACTAAATTCTCAACAACTGAAGGTCAGTTAATGTTAATGAATCACAATGAGAGAACCTCATTAAGTACGAAATGTGCTGAGCTAGATCAACAAGTCCCTAGATTTTTAGGTGTTCCAAATGCGATTCTTGAATATGTCATTTTCTGTCATCAAGAAGATAGTTTATGGCCATTATCTGAACCATCTGCTTTAAAGAAAAAATTTGATGAGATCTTCCAAGCGTTGCAATTTACCAAAGCTGTTAAATCGTTAAATGATATCAAGAAGGAAATGTCTGTCGAAGTTAAATTGCTAGAACAATCAGTCAAACATTTGAAGATTGATAAAGAAAGAGCAGATAGAACTAGAAATAAGTTGATTTCAAATCAGAAAATTATCGATGACTACTTAGCAAGTACAAAATCCTTGGAAGCTCAACTAAAGCTAGTGACTGAAGAAAGTGATGAACTATTCAGGTCAAATCAAGAATTTCAACAAATTCTTTCAAATGCTCAAAGTTTAAAACATCAAGAAAATTCAATAGTGGAACAAATTTCCAGAATTCAAGATAGTAGTACCATACTTACAGATACTGATGAAGAACTAAAATACAAATTTGCTAATTTTCAAACCTTTTTAGATGAATCTGTGGAAAATGTTGACAAATTGAAACAAGAGGTATCTTCCAAACAGCATGAACTTTCAAAACTAAGAGATGAACTCAACTTACTGATTAGACAAGAAGCAGGATTAAAATCTTTGGAATCTGAGTATAACACAAATGTTGAGTATTGTAATAAACTCAGAGATAAAATTGCATCTGAACTTGATCTAATACCTGATGATGATTTCAATAAATTTGATACAACTTTTTTCAATTTCTTACAAAAAGAGCAAAAAAATCTTCAATATTTGAAAGAGGATTTGAAAAGTCAAGAAAACAAGTTGAATCATGAACTAAGAATAGTTACTGATAAAAAATTAAAAGAAACTCAACATAAAGAATATGCTATAAAAGATATGAACAACTTACAAGCCGAGTCGAATAGAGCACAAGATCAAATCAATAGTCTAATGTCAAATGAAGGTGATATAGAATATGAAAGATCTTCATTAGAGGGTTTACAATCAAAATTAGATAAAACAAAATCAACTAATTCAATTGAATCATTTACCATTGAAATTAAATCACAAAATAATAAAATAAATTCAATTGAATTAGAAATTGAAGAATTAAACTCAGATATTTCTCAAATTCATAAACAATCTGATTCGTATGCTAAAATCTCATTATTAAGTGATGAAGTTAAATTTAGACAACAGGCCATTACAAAATTGAATGAAGTTCATCTAGAATCTTTCAAAAAACATGATTTAGATTTAAATGATTTATCAAACTCTTTAAGAGCTAAAATGACCAAACTAGAAGATGAATTCAAAGAAAATAACTCTAAGCAACAATCAATCAAAAATAAATCATTTGAACTTGAATCATCGATACGTCATGTTCAATCGTCATTAGAAACTTTACAAAAGCAATCATTTGAGTCAAGAAAAAATTTTCAATTAAATTTAGAAGGAGAAGATCCATCAGAATATGAGGAAATCTTATCATCAGCTGATGATGATTATAAAACATCTTTAGAGAATCTAAAAATGAGTTCAACCACTTTACAATTCAATCAAAAGGCCCTACAAATTGCACAAAAGAATCATAGTTGCTATCTATGCTCTAGAAAATTTGATGATAATTCAATCCTCTCCGTATTCATCAAAGAGTTAGAAAAAAAGACAAATGGAGATTTAGAAAAAAAACTAAAAGAACAATTTAAAGAAACTAAAGAGTACTTGGATTCTGTTAGAGCTTTATCTAATGATGTTGAGATTATAAGAGGTAATGAAAAGAAAATTGATTCATTAAACCAAGAGTTGAATGGGTTAAATATTTTATTAAAATCAACTCAAGAGGAGTTTCAAATAATTTCAAAAGTTACTGATTCGCTAAATAATAAAATCCAATCATTGAAAAATATTATTAATCCAGTTAGTGAAATTGAAAGATTAACAAAAGACCTCAATAAGAGCAAAGTTTCAATCACTGAAAAAGAACAAGAACTTCAAAATTATGGTTTATCAGCTAAAAATTTAGATGAATTACAAAATACAATGAATGATAAAAACGCTGAGTTAAAAAATTTAAGAAAATCAGTGAGTAAATTAATTGATGACAAAGAATCAAAGCAAAGAGATATAAGTATCTTGGAAAATAATATCAAAGATAAAAAACTAAAAATAAGTAATTTAGAGATGTCAATGATGGAAAAGGAATCTTTATTAAAATTAGTTGCAGACTTCAAATCCAAGATATTTGATCTAGAAGTTGAAATAACTAAAACAGATAACGTACTAGATATCTTACAAAATGATATTGATAGATTAACTGAAGAATATGATACATTAGTGATGACCAATGGATTGAAATCAAGTGATGCAAGTGCAAGAGTTGAATCGTTGAGTTCAAATTACAATGATTTTAAGCAAAGAAATATTAAAATAAATGAATTTTTATCTCAGCATAAAGATAGACTATATTCAACAAGTAAAAAAATCTCATCTTTTGATGAAATGATTAAAGATTTAGAAAAAGAAATTGAGACTAATTTAGATGTGATTAGTATTGAAGAAAAAAAGTTAGCTGGTACTAATGAAGAATATAGAAATATTAGAAGTAATATTGACATCAGACAATTAAACTCAAGACTGAATGAGTTGCAACAAGAGATAGAAAATATTGATATTAAGAAAGCAGAAGAATCAAGAATCAAATATCAAGAACAATCGGAATATTTAAGAGAAAGATATTCTGAATTAAACTCTGAATTGGCTGGTAAAATGGGTGAAATGAAACAAATACAAGATCAAATAAATCAAACTCAAAAAGAGTTAGATGTTGAATTCAAAGGCGTTGATGAAAATTATAGAAAAGAATTGACCAAGTTTAAATTCAAATCAATTGCAGTTAGTGATGCCATGACCTACGCTAAGGCAATTGACACTGCAATAATTAATTTCCATAGTATGAAGATGAATGAAACTAATAAAATCATTGAAGATTTATGGAAAGGTACTTATTCAGGAACGGATATAGATTCAATTAAAATTAGAAGTGAATCATCTAGTTCAGCTTCAAGTAGATCAGTTTATAATTATAGAGTTGTGATGGTTAAAAATGATGTGGAATTAGATATGAGAGGCAGATGCTCTGCTGGTCAAAAAGTTTTAGCTTCGATTATTATTAGATTAGCATTATCTGAGTGTTTTGGTACAAATTGTGGTGTTATTGCATTAGACGAACCTACAACGAATTTAGATGTTGAGAATATTGAATCTTTAGCAAGATCATTGAGTAATATTATTGAAATGAGACAAAGTCAAAAAAACTTTCAATTGATTATAATTACTCACGATGAGAAATTTTTAACAGCTATGAACGCTGTAAAATATACAGATCATTTCTATAGAATTAGAAGAAATGCGGCACAGAAATCTGTGATTGAATGGGTTGGAATTAATTCTGTTACTGAATAATTTGAAATGAATATATTTTTTTTTGCTAGATTTGATCTATCCATGAATTATATAACCTTTGCTTTTCTGCAATATCTAACATTATCTCGTATTTTTTCCTCAAAATCTTTTGTATTCTATCATTTTCATGATTTGGTTGAATCAATTTAATGTTTGATGATTTTGAAATCACATCAACAAGAGGTTTATTCAAATAACCTGCTTTACCTAAGTAAGCAGCCCCTTTAACACCCGATAAATCTGGAGATGTAATATTGATTTGAACAGGAAGCCCAGTCATATTTGAAATCAATTGAACTAATCTTTCGTTCTTAGCTTGACTTCCACAGATAATAATCTTATTAATCGTTATTGAATTCGTTTCGAATAGTTCAATTATTTGCTTTGATTGAAATGATAAAAACTCCAATATTGATATATATTTAATTATAAGATCTGTTATTGATATATCTGTAGATTCACCAAATGAGACTCCTCTCATAGAGCTATCACAATATGGAGTTCTATTACCAGAAAGATCACCATAAGTATAAAAACGTTTTGCAATTTCATGGATATTCAACCCTTTATCAGCTTCTAATTTTTTTATTTCGTGTTCAATATCTGAAAAGACAGTTTTGGAATTCAATTGGTTATAAGCAGGATGAGTCTCGAATAAATGTTCAATCAATTTTCCAGTAGTTGATTGACCACCTTCAGAAACGTACAGATCTGGCAATAACCCTTCAAATGGGCCCCAAATGCCATTTATTGTTGCATTTTTACATCTATGACCTACTATGAAACAGGTTGATGTGCCTGCCACCATCACTAAGACATTCTCAAATTCTGAATCAATTGAACCAATCCAACCTGCATATGAGTCAATAACACCTTGACTTAAAACCTCTCCAGTTGATAACGTACCAAGTCTAGTTCCTGCCAATGGCCGTCCATGAAATTTTTGATTTTGATTCACTTCATTAATTGATGTGTATAATGATTTGAAATAGACTTTAGTTAATGGGTCTAATCCTATTAATTTTAGGAAATTTGAACTCCATCCTTGAATTTCACCATCAATACCAATTTGAGATTTTGAATCCCCAACTTGAGTCACATCATTTGGAACACCATCTTCTAGTAGCAGATAGTTCAGATAACTGTGTAAATCAAGGAATATAATGTCCAGCAAATCTTGTTTTGGTATATTATCCATCAAATATCTGACTTTTGGGATTGCCATTTCCTCAATAAAGGAACCGCCATAGTATTTCAGTATATCATGATTTCCAAGTTTGTGATTAATGTCTGTTGTCTGCTTAACTGCTCTATTATCCATCCAAAAAACAACATTCTGTTCATCATCATCAAAGTTCTTCTTGACTGAATATGGCACAAGGGCTCCGTCAACTCTTTTAAAAACAGCTAATGAGCAAGTTGCAGAGCATGCAATACTCACAATTTTCTCATCGTGATGTATTAGATCAGTCCTGAGCTTATCAATGCAAGATTTTAATCCATTTGATATTTGTTGTGAACTTTGTGTTATGAATCTATTATCTAACGAGTCCAAATGATATTCTATATTGGAAGAACAGACATATTTAAGTGTTCCATTCCCATCAATAACACCAACTCTGACAGCAGTGGAACCAACATCGACCCCAGCGTATAGTTCCTTCATTTATGGTTATATATAAGTTTATATGTGTCTTATTTGGTTGAGTTTGTCTTTGATACCATCGCTGCCTAACACGCTGTTAGAACTTAGTATCAGTAATTTATAATGACATCTTCACGTATATCACTGTAGTATTAGTTACGATTCAAGCACACTAAGAATGGACATCAGAAAGCATTTTTGAGAACTTGATGGCTCTAGTTGTGTATCTCACTATGATATCTCCACAATCTTCAGAACTGAACGAAACTTTTATCAATAAGGATACGTCTCATACAGGAATTACCAGCTAAATGCCAGTAACGTGGGCTAGCTAGAGAGGTTAGAGACTGCAACGTAGGCTGAATCATCAAAGACTTGTGTGTCTCTGTTTTGTGTTTAGTGCCAAAAATCGGAAATCATGAAAAATGTGACAAAAATTCGTTTATAAAGTCAGATCTGAATTCAGTTATCGACAATTCAAGAATCAAATCTCATTAAAACAGCAACAAACAAAGATATCAGTCTTTCAGGATGTTAAAACAACCAACAGATCGGGTCCTCACATAACAAGCTGAATGCGTATATTAATATTTGAGACATTCAAACATAATTTCTCCGAGACAATTTAGTCCCTCCAAAAGTTGTTTGGAATCTTCTCAATTCATTTGCTCTTATATCTCTATCCTTGATCGCACTTCAACTGCTTATCAGATCTCCATAACACCCAGCTGTATTGCAATATGAACACTGAAATAAACGAACCTAAAGACGTCCCAGTAGATCTCAAAACTGATGCCAAAGTCAACATCATCACAGATCCTGATTCTGACAATACTCCCCCAGCTTTAAATGATAAGGAAAATGATAACGATGAAGACAGGAATGATGTTGAGTACCATGACGATGGCGATGATGGCAGTTTGGATGAAGAAGATGCCGAATTACTTATTGGTGGTGATGCTGAAGCAACAACTGAACACATCAGAACGTTCGATGCTGCAGAAGGTGATGAAATGTTCACTAAAGAAAGTTTAGAATACAATGATATTGCAAACCAACGTAAAGTTTTTGCGTTATCATTACCATTAGGTGGTAACCCCTTGAAACGTTTCCCATCATTGAAGTCAATTAGACAAAATATTCCAATATTAAGTAGTGAAAATATAGGTGAAAATGATTATAGAGTTGAATTATCTAAAAAGGAAATCGGTGCTAAGTTAGAAAGACAAGAGTCTATAGACACACTAGAAGAAGCATACTATTATGATGGCACTACTGGTACTGGGAATTCTCATTTCAAAGCCGTTGCTGACGCTTTCACTCCAAATATCAGTTTAAAATCAATTTCTTCATTTAAAGATGAATTTGAACTTGAAAAAAAACTAAGTGTGTGGGACAGACTTGACGGAGATGTTCTTGTTTTAGGTGGTTATAGAGGTAGTGGATTAAGAGTGCGAGAAACGAATAGAAGAATTTGGGTTCCAGTTCGTGCTACTTTAAATATGAGAAAAGTTGATTTATTAATTGGTCCAACAGATGAAGATGAAGAAATTACTCAAAAGAAAATCAGGCCAAATGGTATCTTAAGTCATATTGGTCCGGTTGATGTTGCTAAAAAATTATTAGAAAAATTGGATAATGGTAAAACAAAAGTTCATAATTTTGGTTATGACTGGAGACTATCATCAGATATAAATTCAAATAAACTATATGAATGTTTGAAAGAAATTGAAAAAAACAAGCCAGCAGGTAGTAAAAAGGGAACTTTAGTCATTGCACATTCAATGGGTGGTTTGATTGCTCATCATGCAATGCAACAAGACCCTTCTCTTTTTAGAGGTTTAATCTATGTTGGTAGTCCATCTGAATGTCCAAACATTTTTGGTCCAATTAGGGAAGGTGATAAAGTTGTCATGAATTCTAAATTATTATCAGCTGAAGCTAATTTCTTTATGAGATCAAGTTTTGTATTTTTACCATTAGATGGGCGTTGTTTCATTAACAAACAAACTCTTGAGCATATTAAACTTGATTATTTTGATGTTAATACTTGGATCGAGTATAATTTATCACCACCTGTTGCTCAAGAAAGGTTAGATAACGCTGAAAGGGCAAAACAAAAATTACCTTTATTTTTAGGTGATGCAAAGGATAAATTTGTTAATTTTGCAAATTCTGATCAAAAATTAAAAGATACATTGAATACATTAGGTGATACAAAGGATAAAATACTAAAGATGGCTAATCCTGATAAATTACTAAATTTCGTTAATCCTGAGAAAATCAAAAATTTTGCTATCTCAGATCAAAAAATTTCATCTACTTTAGATACTTTAGCAGATGCAAAAGATTCAATTCTTAATATGGCAAATCCAGATAATTTTATCAATTTGGTTAATCCTGAACAACAATTTTCTACTACATTTGAAGAGGCAAAAGATTATCTAGAAAGAACTTTGAAAAGAACTAAAAAATTCATAAATGAATTAGAATACGATCCAAATAAAAAATATCCTCCTTTAGCTATTGTTTATGGTAATAGTATTCCAACTGTTAGAGGTGTCAGAGTTGATTCTCCAGAAGGTATCAAAAAGGGTGATTATAGTGATTTCTATTATGGTCCAGGAGATGGTGTTGTTAATCATAAATGGTTAATGCCTGAAAGAAAAGGGTTCCCAGTTTGTGCTAAAGTTGTAAGTGAGAAAGGCCATGTTTCATTGATGAGTGATTTACCAGCTATGGAAAAAGCATTAGAAGGTTTCTTATTAGCTGAAAAGAATGAAAACAAGAAGTTGTAGTTTTGTTTCATCACACATGATGTTAAATTTATATAATATTGATAATTTTGTTTGTACTTTATTATAATAGAAATAACTTTATTTAATCCTCTTGTAGATCATAGTATTTGACTTTTAACCATAAACTACAGAATGCGCATTGTAGAATGATTTCAAATCCACCCATCCCATCAGGTGTCCCGTTCTCTTCCAAATCAATCTCATTCAATACAAATCCATCTATGGAAGTACACCTTGGACAATCTTTACTAAAAGTTGATTCATCTTCTTCACATTTGAAATCATCTAAACTGAACACATCTAACCCTTCACCAGTACTCAAAGTACCATTTTGCTTGAACTTTTCAGTTATTTCTAAATCATATTCTTCTCTAGTTGTTTGATTAGATAATATTTGATATGCTTTTTTGATCTTACTTATAATATCACCTTGAACTGATTCTTTAGTTTTATCAGGATGTGTATTTAGTAGTTTTTCCCTGTATGCACCTTTGATCTCTAGCAACTCGGCAGTTCTCTCTATTCCCAACACTTCATAATGCGTCTTCTCAGTCAGATTAGACATGTCTCTCTACGCCATATTGGTTGAATGAAATATTGAGCTTCTTGTAAAATTTTCTGGAAATATAAATTACTGAGTTCCGGCTCATCTCTAAAAAAAAAATTTTAACCCAAAAAAAAAAAAAAAAAAAAAAATGATTTTTCAGTGCCAATCTTGACTAGAAAAGAGAGATCTGTTTAGAAGATGGGATCAAAGAGAAAGGTTGACGATGCTTCCACTGAGATTAAGATTGGTTCCGTTCAAGAGAAGCTGAGTTTTGCCGTTGGCTCATTCTTTAACGGATTTCAACCTTCACAGGATGCAAATATTGATCTTTATACCAATAAAAAGGAAACTGAAGTGCTACTACACGGTGAAACCTCGAGACTAGATTATAACTCCAAATACAGATATGGTGATGATGATTGTGAATACGCCGTGGCTGTTTATGATCCACATTCTAAAACTGCTGAATTATACAAAGTTCCTGTATTTGTTGGTTCTGTTACTCCAAGAACAACAAGAGTATTCAATGGTCCTGCTATTAAAAATTTGGATTCCCGTTACTCTGACAGGAAAAATGCTTTGGGTACTGCTTTTGGTACCAAAAAGGCAAAGAAGGCTCTTGATGAGTTAGCTAGAAATCGTATTGATGCAGATCAATTAGCAAGTTCTCAAGCCGATATAATGAATGCAGTTAAAGCAAACACTCAGAACCTACCAACTACTGAAGAAATTCAAGGTGTTGCTAATCGTGATAAACCAACTCCACCAGTTAATGAAGCAGCCACAGACGTTGCGGATATATACGCAATCAATCATATAATACCTACAGTTGAACTTAAAAGTATTCGTGTTCAATCAATTCTCAATGAGTCCAAACTTAAAGATAAACTAGAGCTGTTACCATACAAAGACTCAGAATTGGTGTCCAAACGTCTTGCTGTTGAAAAAGATACCTATAAAACTCAACTGACTTATTATGCCTCTTTACTAATTGGGTTTTATATGAATAGAAGAGTTTCTAATAAGGGTAAACTATCGGAAAACTTGAATTATCCTCCAAAGATTCTAATTGACGGTCTTTTAGAAAGATTCACAATTAGTAGACATAGTGCTATCGGTCGTTCAAAAGATAGATCCTTCACAATCGATCCATTTCATGAAGATAAATTATTATGTTACTTATTAACTGTTTTCTTGCATTTGAACAACTTTATTATGCCAATTGGTCCACTAGCACAAGACTTGAATATGAAAATGGGTAGATTGGCTAACCTGTTTAGAGCTTTAGGTTGTAAAGTCAGATCAGTGACGTTAACAGAAGCTGATTTTTACGGAATTCCAAGATCTGCTGCCTCCTCTAATAAGATTGCATTGCTGACTGCTCCATTCGTTCCTCCAGTCATGGTTAGAAGAGGTGCCAGAAAATAAACTTTATACGTTAAAGATTTATGAATTGTGTAGTGTTTGTGTGTAGTGTTTGTGTGTATTTCACCGAAAGTAGAAAACATATAAAAATTTCTGTATGAACAAAATATTAAAAGACATAAACATAAAAAAGATGACTGGTCCTAACTTGTGAGTGATTCTGATCACTGTTACTATAATTTTATACTAACTACAATACAGCGATAATCTTGAAAATGCCCTAGCTGGTTTAGCACGCGTTGAAGAACAATTAGAGAAAGCTGAAAAGGTAGCTGGTAAGTGACAAAGTAATTTGAACTCTTAACGTTTAGCACTAACAATCATTCAGAAATCTCCCGTTTAAGAAGTCTACAAAAGATATACTACGAAAGAAACAGTTATATCAATCAAATTGATAAATTTTGGCATATCGTTCTTGCGCAACATCCAGACTTCGCAGAATATATTAGATCTGAAGATTTCAAATATCTTGAGTTGATTGAAAGTATTGAAGTCATTTGGGATGTTAATAAGTCAGATGAAGAATCATCACCCGATAATTTCACCATCGTTTTCAAATTCAGTGCGTTGGGCGATGATTTCCCAGAACAGACCATAATTAAAGAATTTAAAATTGGTAAATCTCCAATCCCAAACACAGAAGATGAATTTGCTGATGATGATATTTTATTAAGTGAATCAGTTGATATCATCTGGCCAAGGTCCTATGATTCAATAAATCCTTCAAAGATAGTAAATAAGAAAACGCCAGAAGGTAAAAAAAACTATAGAACTGGTATGAAATCTTTCTTTGGTTGGTTTAAATGGACTGGTAAAAAACCAGGTAAAGAATTCCCTTCTGGTGAAGATTTAGCCAGATTATTCTCAACAGATATATTCCCAAATGCTGTTAGATATTACACAGAAGCTCAAAGGGATGGCTTAGTGGAAGAGTACAACTCAGATGCAAGTGAACCATTAGATTTAAGTGAAGATGGACAAGAATATTATGAACATGAAGATAAACATGTTGAAAAGAAGCAAAAGACTAATTAGATTATTTATTGTATGATATATTAATTTTACTATTTGTAACTATAAACATTATTATAAGGAAGATTCACATTTCAAAGAATTCAATATTTTTATTTTTTGAAATTGGATTTATTGAATTTATAGACGATCATCTTCAGCTTCGGTTAAATCACCATCATCTAAAATGTCATCATGTGTAGTATGTAAGGAAGTTTGATCAAGAACATCTTCATCATATGAATTTGAACCAGTTGCACTGTAGCCATCTAGGGAAACACTCTTTCTTAAAATTTTAGTGTTAACGAATTCAACAATTCCTGATAAGATAGTAGAAGCAAATGAAACTGCAATAACAACACCATAACCAATTATTGAGGAAGCTTTATTCAATGGAGATGAATTATCAAATTCAACTGGTTGATCATCATCACCTAGTTTAATTTGACCGTATCTACCAACATAATGGTTATAGATAACAAAGACTAAAACAGCAGCACCTAAGATTGGAACAATAATCACAAAGAATAAAGCAAATCCAGTCAAGCCTTGATGTTTACGTTGGAATTCATCTTCTCTACCTGGACATGCCTTTGGTTCAACTTTATCAAATTCTTGACCTCCTTCACAAGTTGATAATGGAACTCTTCTATAACCAGTTGGTAACCAATATTCATCAACACCAAATTCTTTACAAACCAACGAATGATCTGGAGGACTATAACCTGGAACTAATTTACATTCACCATTTTGATCTCTATAATAATTGAAATCACACTCAAAATCTTGTCTTGTACAGGCACAATTTCTCATTTCTTCATAAGGTTTAGTTAATTTTTCACCAATATAACAATTTTTACCTGGAACTTTTCTATAATATTTAGCTTCATGACCGAATAAACAATTATCAGATTGATGAGGATGTCTTGGAATCCATAAATCAAAATCATCAGTATCTGGGTGTGATAAATCTAATGAACATTTTCTCTTTAGTAATTGAGAGAAGTCAATTTGATAAACAGTGGCTCTATCACCTCTAGATGCTGGTAATTTAGTAAATAATAAGAACTTTCTTGAATCATCAGATGGAACAGTTGAAATGTCTTGAACAACAACTAAATCGTCAGTGAATTGATAATCTGACCAAGTTTCACCTTCATCTAAAGAATAAGAAATAACGTTTGTGGAATCTTGGCCATTGACTAAAACTAGAATAGAACCTTGATCACCATATTCCCATTGATAAACACCTTTTTTAACTTCTCTCCAAGTAACACCGCCATCTCTGGTTAAGAATGTGTTACCATCTAAATAACTACCTAAACTTTCACCAACGTTACCAACACCAATCATCATACCAATAGCTGAACCTGATGAAAAAGTGTCTCTATAGTCAGCTCTTTCGGTGTAACCATGTAAATGCAAAGAACAGTCCTTTAAAGATTTACCAGAACATGGATATTTTTTAGCTTCTGAGTCAACACTTGGTGGTTGAATGAAATCCCAATCACCACCATCATTATGAGTGATTTTTGATTTCAACAGTTTTTTAGCTCCACCTCTAGCTTCTTTTGGATTAGAAACTGAATTAATAATAGCAACACCTTCTAAATTTTCCATTTGTTCAAAATCAACAAATCCAGAAACATCTCTATTAACGTATTCTTGTGACATAACATAAGAAGTACCATTAGAATTAGATTTCAAAATAGCACCAAATTCAGTACCAGTTCTAGCATTAGTAGTAACGTGTAAGAAAATAGCATGAGATTGAGCAGATAAAACAGTATAAGCTTGTTTTTTATCAACACGGAAATTATTTGGGAATTCAGCATCAGCCCAATTTTTACCATCAACTGAAACATGAGCTCTTAATGAACCATCAGCTAAAGCAGTAGCAGCGACTAAGAAATCATCTGCCTGAACAAACCCAACAACGTTGGATAATGGAGTGTTTGTAGTTTCGAAATAATCTTCTGAAAAGATTAACTCTTCCGAATGAATAGTGTTTTCATTTTCTTCTCTTTGACAAACAATTAATTTTTCCTCTGTTGGTTCAGCTAAATGACCAATGTAATCACAAGATTTAACGTGTTCTTGTAATAGTTTGAATCTTCTACCGTATGACTGAGTTCTATAAGTGACTGTTCTACAAGCACCGGTATGAGAAGTATCACAATCCTTTTGACCAATGTAGATGAACCAATTTGAATGTCTGGCATGGAATCTTAAAGGATTAACACCTGGAATGAAATTAGCTGGAGTTCTGAATGATTTCCAGTTATCAGCACGATCAGTTGAATAAATGATTTTTTGATTAGTTGATAATAAATAAACATGATTAGTATTATGAGGATTGACAAAGATATCTAGGATTTCATCTTCTGGAGCAATTTGTTCCCAAGTTGAACCTTGATCATGAGTGACATAACCCCTGTTCAAAGAAGTTACTAAGACAATAGTTTCATCTTTCAAATTGGAACCAGGGACACGATCTAAATAAACGTACTTGACAATTTTACCGGCAAATCCAAATGCTGAAGTTTTGACTTTACCATCATTTTTACCATCTTGAGATTTTTTCTTGTCACCTTCTCTTTCATCAGGGTTACCATTGTCACCTTCAGTTTCGTCAGGAGTATCATTTTCATCATAATCAATGATTTTAGAACCTTTAGAATCATTATCGTCCATACCACCAGATTCATCTCTTGTGGAAGATTGAACTGCAATGAATGAAGAACATTTAGTTTGAACTGATTTGGATAAATCAACACCATTGGAGACGGAACATTCATTACCTGGTTGTAAAGTATAACCAGATGGAGCTTCATAAGATCCAGCGTTATTAGAACAATATTTTCTTTGTAATTCAGATTCAGATAAGGTTGAGATACAATCACCTTCTGAATTTAATTTATAATTGAAGTCACAGACATAATCTGCTCTAGTACAGCCACATGCTTGTTTAGAGACTTTAGCTTCTTGAAATTCATTACCGACATAACAATTAGCATCAGAGGTTCTTCTTTGGAATTGTTGTTTATAACCATGGACACAAACATCTGAAGAACTTGTACCTTTAAGAACCCAAGTTTCAAAATCTGATGAAGAACACTGTGTGTTATATAATCCATCGAAATTCAAATAAAAAGTTTTGAAGTCACCATTGGAAGTTTTACCAGAAACAATGAATTTGAAATTAGTTGAATCAGGGGTAGTTGTTAATAAAGTTGGATTAATAGTTGTATCTAATGAAGCTTGTTGCCATGATTTACCTTGATTAGCGGTATATTTAACAGTGTTGGTATCAGCACCTTCTTCAATAGCAACAATAATAGAGCCATGATCACCAAATTCGAATAAATGAGGACCGTTTAAAGTTTTTGACCAAGTTAAACCAGCATCTAATGAAATATAAGTGTCACCTTCGTCATAAGAACCTAAGGAAGAACCGGTATTACCAACACCTAGTAAAATACCAGGAACTGGAGATGAAAAATACTTACCTGGAGAGTTTGGATTGTTTTGATATCTTTGAACTAAAGAGTGTAAATGTAAATCATTACCACTAGATTTTAAATTATTCCAAGTTAAACCTTGATCAAATGAAATTTTTGATTGAATTGTGGGTTTAGCATTATTTCTAATAACAGATTCACCATTAGAAACTGTGTTTGCTAATACAACACCGTCTAAATTGGAAACTAACTCATAATCAACATTATCATATTGATCTCTGTTTGTGTATTCTAAAGATTGAACGAAATATGAGCCATTTACACCAGCTGCAAAGAATAATTCACCAACTTTATCAGAGTTTGGATATTTAACATCAATAAATAAAGAATTTTTAGTACCTTCAACGACAGTGAAGGAATTACTTAATTGAGAATTTTGTGGGAATTCAACTCTTTGCCAATCATAACCATTAAATGAAGAATAAACATCAACTTGATTAGTGTTACCTAATTGAGAGCTCAAAGCAATTAATGAATGAGATCCAGCACCTAATTTTTTGATATTTGATAAGATACCAGCTTCATAAACAACGAATTTCTTAGATTTAAACCAATCATTAGAAGTAGCTAGAGTTGAAGAAAGTGCATCACCTTCTATAATACAAGTAACGGCATTTGCATTTTTGCTTTCAATATTTGGAGTAGCTTGATTGAATAAACATGAAAAAGCTGAAGTTAATTCGGTGGTTTGTTCGAAATTATCTGTGGTATAATAGTATTGTCTGACACAAGTTTCAACATTTTCACCGTTTTTACAAGGACCTGCAAATAAGGCATAATCAGAGTTTGAACCATGGAAGACAATTGGGGAATGGAAAGAGTCTAAAGTTTCGACAGAATCTTTAGCAGGTTTGACTGCAGTTGAGAATTTAGTCCAACTTTCACCGTTTGATGTAGTTTTATAATGAGTTAAGTCATCAGATATAGCATAAGCATAACCTTGTTTATTTGGGTGTTGAACTAAATATTGAATTTTAATTCCACTAGTATCGACTGAATTGAAATTTTCACCTGAGTTGGAAGAAGTGTACAAAGATCCTGTAGCTGTATCTAAATAAATCACATAGTTTGAATCTTCAAAATATATTAACTCTGGAGCTCCTTTAAAATCGTGAGATTTGATTTGAGGAGCAAAGATGGCATTTGCACAAGTTGAAAGTAGTAAAGCCAAAGAGGCAGAGAGTACTTTCATGATTGAACTAGTTTTACAGAATCACTGGTGGGGAATTTTAGGGGTTCGATTGAGTGCAAAATGGTTGGAAAGACAGAAAATTTTTCACTTTAAAGATAATCTCTTAATATTTCATTTTAATATGCGTCTCATTATCGTTATAAGCTAATTGAGGGTGTTCAGAAATTTGTCCTGCAAGAGAAACGGGCTTTAGAAGAAGAACCGATGTGTCCGGGCGGTGGGGCTACCCGTAATACGCTACCTGTGTCTCTACCAGGTAGTCCCGTCTAAGGGGAAATATCGGAGGGACATCTAGATTCTGGGTGTGACTGACTGTACTGACACAATCAGCTAGTTAGTTCATTTTGTTCTATACATGATTGAACTAAATTGTAGTATTACATATAGTGTTTATCATGGCTCCCATTGGCTTGAATCTCGTTGTTTATTTCCCCTTCTACTTTGAATCTCGTCTCTGTATCTGTATTTCTTCTCATTATTATCATCATCTCTGGAAGATCTATGTCTGTCTTCATCGTTCCTTCTGTGTGATTTATGTCTATGTGATCTGCTTTCGTCTCTTCTGTGATGAGATCTACGTTTCTCTTCCTTTTTATTTTGGGCCATTTCTTGCATCTTTAATATTCTCTGTTGATTGATCTTTGCCATAGGATCCTCTCTACTCCTGCTTAGTTCTTCTCGTTGACTTAACATCCCACCAGAGTACTCTGCCACTTTATCAAAACCTCTGGAAATCTTTTTTGTCTCTGCTTGCTTATTCAAGATCAAATCATCAACTCTCTTCCTACCTAATAGATAATCTTCTGAATCATCGGTCATTAATTTCCCACCGTCGTTCACTCCAGGGTTGTCATACATCCATTCTACTCTATCACTGACCTTCTTCCCTGTTTTAGCATATTGTAGGGCTTTTAGTTCAGCTAGTTCTTTTTCCTTCTTGATTTCCTCTTGTCTTTCTTTAATTTTTTTACGTTCAGCAAGTGCTTCTTGTTCTTTCTCCCAGACTTTCTGCTGGTTCTTCATAAGACCTGGATTCCATGATTTCTTTAGATTCAAGTCTCCTGGTGCCATTGTTGTGAGATTATTTGGAGAATTTCACTGATGATTTTTTTTTTGTGTCTAATATTTTTCTTCTTTTTTTTATTTTTATGCGATGAGATCGAAAATTTACAATTTATTTTAAATAGCAAACAATCTTGAATATAATCAGTATTAACAGAAAAAATGAGTGACTGGAGATTGGAGTTGAGAGAAAGAATAATGATGTACTTATTCTTATTGCATTAAATAACAATCTCACTTTAGGTGTCACAGAACTCTGAAGATTTTTGATCAATCAAACCTCTTGAACAACCATATAAGAGAGCCGACAATGCTAAATGAAATGAAAACAATAACATATCAGAAAATATTTAACACAGAAATTTGGGAAACATTCTTTCATTAAATCCTTTTATAGGATAAACACACACGCATGGACATATATATATATAAGGGAATATCTTAGAAACCATGGATCTTGATGTTTTTCTTTTGTAAAGCTAACTGAGTAGTTAAGAATTCCATGACTTTGACCCTTTGGTCACCTTGCATTTGAATGACTTCTCCTAATTCTTCATCTTTGACAATATTACCATTACAGGCGAAATCTTTCTTTAAAACTTTTAGAATTTTTTTTAGATCGTATTCATCTGGTAAACCCTGGACAGTGGTTAATGTCTTACGACCGTTTCTTTGTTGGATACGAATGTGGATGTAGTTGGTTGGTTGAGTATCATCATCACCAGTATCAGCAAAAGGATCTGTGAGGCAGTTGTTAGTAACCAGTTTCTATCTAATATGTGTATGGGGGACATAGCAGAGCCCAGGACATACCAAAGGACTTTAAATTTTCAATAGAGCTCATATATTATTGATTAATGAAAGACAAGAAGGGAGAAATTTGCCTAAATGAATTTGCTTAAATAAATTTCTTCCAATTATTTTTTTTTCCATAAGAACGTTACCCGGAACTCAGACTTCAATCGGATGTAGAGAAAATTGATGAACAAAAACACACTTTAGTGGAACCCCCATTAATTTGAAGAAAAGTGGTGATATCGTTATTGTTGCTGTCATGTCCAAGACCATATCAGACTCAGATCTTCACACAAGTTTGAAGAAGTCAACCTCCCCAGATGAAACTGCCCCAAAGAGAAAACACGTTAGAGCTTGTATTGTTTACACTTGGGATCATAAATCATCAAAACCATTTTGGAATTATCTTAAAACGTTACCGATTCAAAATGATGAAGTTCAATTGTTCAAAACTTTGATCACTATCCATAAAGTGCTACAAGAAGGTCATCAATCTACTCTGGCTGACGGTTATAGAAATTTGAACTGGATCGAATCTTTAGGTAGATCTGTTCAAGGTGATGGATTTAGAGGTTATGGAAGATTGATTCAAGAATATGTCCATTACTTGATAAGAAAATTACAATTTCATAAAAACCATCGAGGCTTCAATGGGACTTTTGAATATGAAGAATATATTTCTTTAGTTACTGTTCAGAATCCTGATGAAGGTTACGAAGCTATCCTAGATTTAATGTCATTACAAGATGCCTTAGATGATTTACAGAGACTGATCTTCGCTTCAATCTCACATGATGGAAAATCCGAATGTAAAATTTCTGCTCTAGTTCCATTGGTTTCAGAATCCTATGGTATTTATAAATTTGTGACTTCAATGATTAGAGCAGTCCATCGCTCAATTGGCTCAGATGATGCCTTAGAGCCTTTGAAACAGCGTTATGAATCACAACATTCAAGATTATTTGAATTTTATGCTGATTGTTCCTCAATTCGTTACTTAACTTCTTTAATTACCATTCCAAGATTACCAGAAACTCCTCCAAATGTTCTTATCAAAGATGAGGAAATTGATGGTATTGATGAACCAGATGTTGAAGATGTTCAAAGACCGGAATCTAGATTAACCAGTCAGTCAACAGCTATCTCAGAGCCGATCTCAGAACAACCAACTGTTTCTCAATATCAACAACCAATTGCAATTCAACCAACTGGTGCTGATTTTTGGAATAATCAACAATCTGCTTTTGAGGCTGACCAAATCAGATTACAACAAGAACGTGAGCAACAAGCTTTACAACAACAACAATATGCTGAACAACAAAGACAATTATTTGAGCAACAACAAGCGCAACAACAAGAACAACAAAGATTGGCCCAAGAACAACTAATTAGAGATCAGTACCAAAATCAAGCTCAGGGTAGAGTTGCGGAATTAGAACGTGATTTATTAGGTTTGAGAGGTCAATATGAACAAGATCAATTATTATTACAACAATATGACCAAAGAGTTAAAGCTCTAGAAAATGAAATCTCAGTTACAACTCAATCTGCTACTCAACAAATTGGTTCAAAAGATGAGTTAATTCAAAACTTACATGAACAACTCAATCTTTGGAAAAATAAATATGAGTCTTTAGCAAAATTATATTCACAACTAAGACAAGAACATCTAAATTTATTGAATAAATTCAAAAAATTACAACAAAAGGCTGCATCTGCTCAAGAAGCAATTGATAAACGTGAAAAATTAGAAAAAGATTTGAAATCTAAAAATGTCGAGTTAGCCGGTTTGATTAGAGAAAGAGATAGAGCAAGACTAGATTTAGAAAAACTGAAAGGTGGTAAAGATAATGAAATTGATAAACTAGAATTACAATTAAGAGACTTAACAATGAAATTAGATGACTCTGAAAGAAATCAATCATCTAACTTATCATCTATCTTTGCCCAACATAAAAAGGAAATAGATTCCTTACAAGCAAAATTAAATGAACAATCAAGATCATTCAATCCAGATTTGGAAAAGTTGTTGAAGGAAAAAGAAGAAGAATTAGAAATCGTTCAACAAACAATGGATGATGCCTTATTAGAATTAGCGAAAGTTCAAAAGGAAAATGATAGTGCAATTGAAGAACAAATTGATCAGGTTTTGGTTGATCATTTAAATAAACTAACTTCTTTAGTTGATGCTATTTTACTCACTGGTATCAAAAGAATTCAAGATGCTGTATATGAACTAGATTCACCAATGCAAGCAGGAAATCAAAATTCTTCTCCTGAATATTTATTATCAGTCATTGAAAAAACTTCAATTTCTGTTACTGATTTTGCAAATTCATTCAATGATTTTATAGCAGATGGTCCAAATGGTGATCATTCTGAAATTATCAAATCTCTAAGTGATTTTACATCTGCAATTTCTGACGTTTTAATGAATTCAAAAGGTATTGTTAGATTGGTTAAAACAGATGAAGAAGCTGAAAAAATTATTGGGATCTCAAGAGAAACTGCTGAAGAATCTGAACTTTTCTTAAAATCAATCTTATCTGATGTATTGGAAGGTGATGAAGAAGCGAAAACAGAAGTTGTGATCACTGGTAATTTAAACGTTCAAGAATGGTTACAACAATTAACTATATTAACAGAAAGTTTGATTCCAAAATCAAAGGAATTAAAAAATTATCAGAATATTGATGAAGTTATTGAAAATGAACTACAAAATGCTGCAAACTCAATAAATCAAGCATCATCTCAATTGAATTCTTTATTGAATAAACAACAGGATTCAAATATTTCACAAATTGAATTTGAAATCAATCAAGCAATTTTATCATCTGCAATTGCAGTTACAAATGCAATTGAAATTTTAATCAAAGCCGCAATTGACTCACAAAATGAGATAGTTGCTAAAAATAAAGGCTCAATATCGAAAAGAGAATATTATAAGAAACATAATAGATGGACAGAAGGTTTGATATCAGCTGCTAAATCAGTTGCATTCTCAACAAAAATTTTAATTGAAACAGCAGATGGTGTTCTCAACAATAATAAAACTCATGAAGAATTAATTGTTGCATCTAATGAAGTGGCAGCTTCAACTGCTCAATTGGTTGCAGCATCAAGAGTTAAAGCAACATTTTTATCAAAAACTCAAGATCATTTGGAAGTTGCAAGTAAAACAGTCACATCAGCTTGTAGAAATTTAGTTAATCAAGTTCAAGAAATTTTGACTAAAAGATCAAATGGTGATATCAATAATGAAATTGATTACTCAAAATTATCAAATCATGAAAATAAAACTGTTGAAATGGAACAACAAGTTGAAATCTTGAAATTAGAAAATGCTTTAAATGCTGCCAGAAAAAGATTAGGAGAAATTAGAAAATATTCTTACAGAGATGGTGATACTGATGAAGAATAGTCGAGTTTTGATATATGAATGATTTGTTTCCAGCTCAAGCAGTGTATAACGTGGTACCATAACTTCTGTTCTGCATACAAATAATACTTAGAACATGTTCTACCTGAAATTAAAGTATAATATATATATATATATAATAATCAAGTAATATAAAAGTGAAACATAAACAACAAAGAGGTTCCAAAAATGATATACATGCTTTATCAACGGTAACCTAAGTTAAAATGTGGCACTAGTATTTATAGTTTTTGGTGCTGGACTTAGTTTTCTTCTTCTGAGAATTTGAAAACCCAAAGTTCAGTTTCGCCCACTCATTCATCAAATCAGAAATAATTGAAGCTGTAGTGGATAATTCACTGAAAAGCTCATTGTTTGACATCTTAAAAGTTTTAGGATTGATAACTTGGCTGTAATTTTTGATGTCAGAGTGATGGCCTTGTTTGATTTTCATGGGAGCATTTAGTTGAATTACGATATTAGGATGACTAGCAGATAGAACCTGTTTTCTGCAGCTTCTAGATAAGTCCTGTGTAGCAACAATTCCCATAACAACTGGAATTTCATATGGAGTACCTATTTTGGGTTCAATTTCTAAAAGGTCAGGGTCTTCAGCATAAATGAAATCAAAGGAACCTGGATGAAACCCACCATGTGAAGTGTCATAAGTACCAGATAGTTCTCGACCTACAGGTGCAGGAATTTTTCTAGAGTAATTTTTGCATTGGATATTAAGTCTAACAACACACGGTTCCAGTGAAACTAGTTTTTGGTAATTTTCCGCACCTTTTACATTATGAAGCTTCATTTGTTCAATAATGTGAACAGCAGTTGCCCTAACATCCCAAATAGCTGTGACATCACGACCTCCATCATCAGTACCACCGTGAATAATCTCTCCTGCTGTGAATAAAATTGATCTCAACTTATCAGCAGTGTAATGCTCGTAATGGACACCTTTCTTTTCCAGCAATGCATACTCTGGCTGAAATCTATAGTTACATAAGAATCTTTCCTGATGTTCAGTAAAATTGACAGGTGTCTTTGGAAAACAAAGTTCATGAGCATGAACAAGATCATCATATGATTCAACTTTACTATAAGAGTGAGCAAAATTCTCCTTTATTTTGGCGTGTTCTTTGAGATATGGAACTTTTTGGAAGGCTGATTTTTGAACTAAAGCAGTTGTAGAGATTTTTCTGTCCAACAGCTTTCTGGAAGCGTTACGAGATGTAATTGAAAGCATCTTTAGTTCAATAAGGAGGATTACTGAAAATGAGAGGGGGATTGGGGGGTTTTATATTAGAATGGCAGTGTCAAACTGGATTCATATTCACTGTCAACTCATCATCAACTCATGCATTAGGTTCACCTGTGGAAAATACTAGATTTGATAAAAACCGTCAATTTGATGTTAAAGCTGAAACATATTTGTTTCATTATTAAATTTATCATTTTCTAAAAATTTACTGTAGTAAGGCAATCAGCTAACTATTTGACCACCTAAGTCATACGCCATACAGATATACATGTGTATAATTAAATTCCAGTTTCATGTCTCTTGAGGGCATTTAAGAGTCGGTTTTTAGTGATATCAGTTCAAAGTTAATGCAATACCTCTATCTATTTCAATGTTCCCTGCTCAATCTCTATTTGTGTGAAATCTTGATGTTTTAGACTATAATCTACTCCATTTAAGTAGTCAAACTCATTTAGATGCAACTTTTCTTTCTATAATTGTAAACTTGTAATCAGGTCGTCTCATCGTACTTTAGCTTGATAAATCTCTTCCAATTTGAGTTGTTACTTGCGGTAAACGTGGGCGGCAGTTCAATCATAAATTACGTCCTGAATATGATAGTAAGAGTGGATGAAACGTTAAACAAATATAGAGTTTTGACTAGTTTTTTTGAATTTCTTATCCATTTTCATATATGGTAAGACAGAATCCAACACTCCATGTCTACCGTCTATGTCTAGCATCAATACGTAAATTGATATATATATATATCATGATTCATGAGAGATCTATGCATATTTGGGGATGAATATATCTATGTGCTTACAAGTTTACGGAATAAGAACATCTTATTGCGTACAATTTTTACTAAATTACTGACACTAGGTCCAATTGTAGGTTACATCTTTTCTCATATCACAGGCAGGCTCCTGAAGTACTCAGGTTTGTATATCTGTTGTTGAATATCTTTTATTCGACCGTTTAGAACCCTCTTATGGGCTCTAATTTTTTTCCTTTACTAATCACTTATCAGTCCCAAAACAAATTACAGATTTGTTGTTGTCGAATCTCAACATTCAAAGAACAACAAAAATAATACAATAAAATCATGTGCTTTCATAACCAACTACAATCAAATTGAATTTGATCAACTTATTGTTCCTAGCGAATGGATTAATGATATTCATTTCAGAGGAGGTTTAGGCTTATTTAGCAATTGTGAAGGTCAACTAGTAGACTTTATTAGTCCTTCCAGAATTAATGAAGGGGTTGCTAGTGGCACAATCAAGATTCCAGTTACTTAAGTGCTTGATACTTTTACTGAATGTATTAAAATTGATTTAGGTGTTGATGAACACGCTAATATTAGAGTAATCCATTCGATAAACTATCCGAATCTGTTAAACGTAACGTACTTTATCTTATTTGAATTTCTCCGATGTTTTAGAATCCAGTGATTTTTATAAAGATTTCTTTGATTTAGTTTTACCAGTCAACTTAAATGAAAGTCATTGGATGCTTGTTGTTGGTATCCTTCCAAAAACTTCAAAACAGGAAAAGTATTTTGTATTGTAGTGACTCATTATATAATGAATCGTATCATACTGAAGGGTTTAGCCACCCTGTACAACATGAACTGCTATAGTTTCTAGTCACTCTAATTCATTTATATTTATTGTTGTTACAGTACTGTACTACTGTACCAGTTACTCACGTGACTTACTCACATTATAACAGATTATTATTACTATCACTGACGTAACAAATAGACTAATACATTAATCACCTATAAAACCCATAACAATTGTTGTTTAGTTACATGAGGGAATCTAATATGACCCATATTTAGAGTACATTTCGTTCAGAGAGTTTCAAACAATTCCTTGAAATTGGTGATGATTCTTAAATGATTGAGATGTTCAACATTCGTACTGATGGTTCAATTACAGGAGCTAACTATACTTATAATATATATTTACCAGAACAAACAGATCGATGGGTTTAACTGTGGATTGCCGGTTGTTAAATATCTACAAATACTGTACATTTCTTTCAGATATCTCTAGTGATAAAATAGAGAACTTAATAGTTGCAGTGAATGAAATATTTTCTTACAATGGGGGTTTAAAGGATGTAAGTGTTCTGGATATTGTAACACTAAAAGATACATATGTGCTCTACTTATTCCGAAAGTTTAGGGAATAATTTCGTATGTTTTTTTTCATGGAATGAGCTCTGACAGATGTACCTGAAGGCTGACGGATAGTTTGCTGATATTGCAAACACCAATTTGAAGTTGGAGAAGATCATAGATCATCAGTTAAAATTTTAGTTTAATAGAGATAGTAACGTATATGTTGACATCGTTGTTGTAGCACATACTGCAAACTTTAATATCTTTAGATGATTTTGAGGCAACTTTTTTGGTTTTTGGCGCTATAGTCAGATTTCATTCTACGTTGTATTCGATCTATACATTCATCTCCTCAAAACAATACAACCAAACTATAGTAACATATAACAATCAGTTATTGAATTATCAATTATAATATTATCAATAGTGCAGTTTCCAGTCAGCTAGTTAGTAATTAATAACAATAGGTGTATAATTAGGTAAGAATTCAGACATTAATGGTACTTTCAAAAAGTTCAGTCGATACAATATCAAAAGTGAAAAAGCAGTCGGTCAAACAATCACGCGTTGTGAAACAAAATACGGTGAAAATACTTATGGATGTTAAGGGTGCACCATTTCAAACAATCTTCGCACCAGGAGAAACTCCCAAAATACCGCCTTTATCAGAAAGTTGCAAAAAACTTTTGGACAAATTAAAAAACAACGAGGAACAGGGCAATACAAAAAAGATATTCAGCCGCCAAAAAAAGATCAAAAAAGACACAAAAGAGAAAAAGACCAAGTTGAATGGTTTTATGGCGTATAGGTCATATCATGCACGAAACGTTTGTACTAAATATCAGGCAACGGCATCTTCAATTTTGGCTGAAGAGTGGAAAACAGACAAATCTCAACTCATATGGAAACGATATGCTGCCGAATTTGAGTTATTATCGGCATCTGTTGTGCGAACTAATTCTTTTCTCCAGTGGCTAATTCAATCAACAACAAACGGGGCAAATGTACCCCCAGTTAAGGAGAACGACAGGCAAAGACTAAGGATCGAAAATATTTTTGATAATGACAAATTAGATAAAAGTCCCCATTAAAAAATTGCATTAAAAAAATTGTATAACTAATATATAATTTAAAATCCTTAACAATAATAAAAAGCTGTATTAATCAATACATATTCAGATTATCTGTTTGAATTAGAAAATAAATACCGCTAACTTGCACCGTAGAATTGTAGCAATACTTCTTTCATCACCAATAAAGCATGTATGATTTCTAGTAAAGAAATCTGGACTGATGTGTGGACATGAGAAACGATTCACTTTCATGTCAAGAATGACACTCAATTTCATTTCGGGAACGACACGTTATCTTTAATCTTCTTCTTTGAATTGTGTACTACTAACCCACTGATTCTTTCACTCACATCATTTTCGTTGTCTTTTCTTCTGAATAATTCAATGTTAGCTTTGAACTTTATGCAAACGCTTATTAACTTACCTTTTGTTTGATATCCTGGAAAAAGATGTCAGTAGAACATTGATCACGTAAATAAATCTGATAACTTACCAGTTTCGAATTTGATCTTTCGACAGACCAGTCTGTTTCATCAATTGTAACAGAATTGGCCCATTTAGCAATGGTCTTTCAGAGTGGCTAAAATACCTTGAAAACGTTAGTAATGTAGAAAGTGAGTTTTTCTGATTACTCACCAATCCTTCAAAAGGCTAATTCTATGCCTTCTGAGCTTTTTCTTCTTAGAAGCCACTTCTCCTTCTGATCCTATCATTGTTTGTGTGAGAACATTAAATTTCAAAGGTATCACTTTTTTTTCTTTTAGAGAACGCTTGACTGTTGATTCTTTAAATTTGTCAATAACGTCTTGCAGGAACTTTCGCTCTGCTGAAAGAGTCTTCAGCAAGCTATCACTGGTCTCGATAATGTGAGGCATTCTTGTCATTTATATATATATATTATGATAACAGGGCTTTATTTTCAATAAAAAAACAAAATAATGCATTAGGGCCACTAGCTTAAGGTTTTTGGTGAATATGAAACAAACTATCGGAAAATCAAAAATTTCCAATTCTATGCAGTTTGGTAAATCTGGATTCTGAAGGCCTATTTTCATATAACAGTGCTGTGAGGTTAAACATCTCGGTCCTCTCGATTCTTCACTAGTATAAGACAAGTTATTCAGAACATTCGTCTCCGCAAAAGATTCTAACCAATTCCAAAGTGTACCCTCACAATATTTCAAGTACTACAGATTCCAGAATCCAAATAAATCATTAAAGAGTTATGATTAACCATTCAAGAATCAATAAGCTTCTTGAATATTATCAATCTGTAGAGTCTAGACTCTGGAGTCTACAGAGTCTGCCATTTGGTCATCTTATTGAAATTTGAGGAAATATAGTATGCACCCTGTGACAATGTGTGAATTTTGGGAGTTCTATCAAATAATGGACTAAGTCTCGTATCTCGTATCTGATAACAAGGACTAATCATGTGTAGATTGTCTTTAAGTGGTAGTTCGCAGCAAAGCTGGTCTATGATATTAGTCGTAAGCTAGAATAAGGAGTAAAGAGTATATATAATATATAATAAGCAATAGATCTGTCATCAAGTAATAAAGTTAGTTATATAAAAGTAGCTGGAGAGATCAGAGGTACGTTCTACTCCTTATATAATAAAAGCATTGACAAACTTGGGATTGAGTTCTTCCAAAGAGGTGTAATCTAATCTAGGACAAATTGAGAGCGGTTTAGAACTGTTTAGCAAAATGAGATGAGATCCCAATCTCATAATACTGAGTAGCAGATTCTAGAAAAAACGACTTCGCAGATTGTGTTCAAACTTCGTATGAACAGAAGAACTTGCAGCGGTTATAAGTTCGTCTGGAATATTTTTTTAATTATACAAATCTCTGTGATTTATTGAGCTCGCATAAATAGTTCTTCTATCCATCTTGAAAGTTTGAAACTGAAGGAGATTGTTTGGTTTAAAGTGCAATTCGTTTGTTGAATTATTCGTGCTTTTTGATTTCTTAACTCGACTTTCGCTATTGACATTTGTTTCGCCATCTAATTTATTTGGTAACCCTAGATAGTAGATACGCTCATTTTTCTTTTGTAACCATAGAGATGTTTTCTAGCTAAATCAACATTTGAATGATCATTAAACGTTAATGATTATGTAGTTATCTAGTTATGTATTATTACACCAATCTTGATGTGGATCTTTTACACCTGAGATTCTTTCCTAGTAGATGTTTTCTATACGCGTTTTTTATGAGCGTGGTTCTGAAGCGATTATTTCAAAATGTTTGAACCCAAATCATATCTGAAAGGTGCACATGTTACCCATAAATTAAATGTCATTCAATATGAAAATCTATCTCCTTATAAGTTATGTTATAAGTTATAACTCAATTTCCTGTCCATCTTTGACTTGGTATGACTATCAATGATAACAGTAAGTCTCAAGATAGTCTCTCTTTCTGAACAGTTACAACTCATTTATTTGCCTCCTGTGTCATGTCAATTATATGTTGCTGAGATCTATAATTTTTTCCAAAGCTAGACTAAAAATATGATATGAGCTTTTTCAAATCGACGGAGAAGGTAAGAGATTTTCTATATTGAAAAGTACTGTTTAGATAGAGTTTGTGATCACATC
Organism: Phaffomyces thermotolerans; assembly: GCA_003707215.2. NCBI lineage: Eukaryota > Fungi > Ascomycota > Saccharomycetes > Phaffomycetales > Phaffomycetaceae > Phaffomyces > Phaffomyces thermotolerans. The sequence continues at coordinate 44,797 of PPNJ02000009.1, read as the reverse complement.
ATTGGGTCAATTAATATTTTTGATCTAGCCTATTATATGTTTTTGATGAAAATGTGGTTCATATTCTGCCAGCTCATTATAAGTAAGGTGATTTAAGTATAAAGGGTGAAATTCTTTTATTTTAATCTTGCCCTTGTGGTTTCTTATAATGACTTTCTAAATTTTCTTTGCAAGTATTGAACGAAGGACTTCAGGCCTGAGTACCCCCTTGTAATAGAGTAGCCTAGTAACAAGTGAATATATTGGGATAACACATCATGATTAATTAAGATGGAAGGTGGAACAGAACAGCTGCACCGAGAAGTGAGAGATTTGAAGGTAAACAGTAAACGTTCTTTAATAACTTCAACATTTTTGCAACTGGTGACACAAAAATATCGGAGAGAGTAGGACAGCCAGATGCCAGGCTAATCATTAATTTGCACAATATACGAAACATCTATAAGTTACAATCACCTCAGGCTCACGAGTCCCCTGGCTGCACTAGCAGGAAACCCCAATCCAGATCACTTGTTCTCTCACCATGTTACTACATCAAACATTTCATAGTTCAATTATTTAACATTAACTCATTCTTCCGTGATCTACCGGTAAAAATTTTTTCTGATAAAGGTAAAAAAAATCAATTTTATTCTTCCGTAAGGCTAAAAAACTTTATAAGACTCATCTTTAGCTATTGAATTTTCTTTCTATTCCTTCATCTGCACTAATTATGTCTATTCAACAAAAAGAGATTCCTACAATCATCACAACTAAGCCTAAACTGGAAACGACTCAAAAATGGCCATTTTGGTATGGTGGATTTGGTGGTGCAGTTGCATGTCTTTTCACCCATCCATTAGATTTAGCTAAAGTTAGACTACAAACTGCCAAACTACCTAAACCAAGTATAGTGTCCATGACCTTGTCCATTTTCAAAAATGATGGGTTTAAAGGTATTTATTCTGGTTTATCTGCTGCTTTATTAAGACAGGGTACTTATTCATTAAGTAGATTTGGAGTTTATGAACATTTGAAGGAAAATTATGTACCTAAGGATAAATCCAAATCAATGAGTTATCTATTGCCAATTAGTATGATCAGTGGTGCTATTGGTGGTATTATTGGTAATCCATCTGATATTGTTAATATCAGAATGCAAAATGACACTGGATTAATTCAATCAGAAAGAAGAAATTATAAAAATGCATTTGATGGTTTGATTCAAATTGTTAAAAAAGAAGGTTTAAGTTCATTATTTCGTGGTTTGAATACAAATTTAGTTCGTGGTGTTTTAATGACTTCATCACAAGTGGTAACGTATGACATTTCAAAAGAATCATTAATTAAATATTTAAGTTTCAACAGTGACTCATTTCTAACATTCTTCTCTTCTTCCCTCTTAGCAGGCTTAGTGGCAACCACAATCTGTTCACCTGCTGATGTGTTAAAAACAAGGATCATGAATTCAAGTTCAAATGATAACGTTTTGAATATTTTATCAAAAAGTTTTAAAAATGAAGGAGTTGCATTCTTATTCAGAGGTTGGGTTCCAAGTTTTGTTAGATTGGGACCAAATACAATCATTACATTTCTAGTTGTGGAAGAATTGAAAAGAAATAAAATTGGTGTTTGCTGATTATTGTAGTTCTTTTTTGATCATTTTTTTCCACTATTCAATAGAAAAAAACTCATATAGAGGGTCTCTAATCAAGTCACAGTATCCCAGTGTATATATGATTATAATATAATATTTATAGAAACAACAAATCTCCTTATACTTTAAAAAAAATCTAACATCGTGACAATCATGTACAATGTACTAAAAATTAAATAATCTGGGGTTGGCTTTTGTTGACTGTTGACACCAAAACACCCAGACATTTGACTTGTACCAATGATGAGGTGAGAAAACATAATAAGATCAACATAACCGTTTCGCACTAGCTCAACGGCTTTGGTGGGGTTGATAGGTTGAAACTTAACGGCTAAAGAAGTCAAAGACTATATTTTTATCGGAAACCGAAATACTTTAATAGTACATACTACACACTGCGTTGTTGTGATTTGTTAAAAAGTTTTACAAGCGTGACTCGTGACTAAATTGTAATTTGTAACTTATATAAGTTGTGGAGGAGTCCTATAAATAATATCTTGGATTGATGATGCTTGAATTGGAATTTGGACCCTTGTTAAATTTTATCTTTTTAATCAACGGTGATATAGTAAATGCATCAAAGCGATTTGTAGTGGCATACATGGGACTCTATCCTTCAAAACAATAAATATTTTTAATAAATAAACGAAATGTATACAATGCTTTTCGATAGATATCAAATCAATATCAAAAAAACATAATATGTTAATAAATCAAAACAAAAACATAAATAACATAAATAACATAAATAACATGTAAGTATCAAATTTCATGTGAACAGATGTTTCTCGATTTCGAATGCAAATCTTAGATAGAAACACCAATTTTCTTCAAAACATCATCTGTTGATTCTTTCTTCCAGTCAACATTCTCTAGAATATGTATCAATTCATCATCCTTATCATCCATATTACTACCATCATTAACATCAAATGTATTTTCAGTGTTATAATATTCATCATAAGGTTTCTTCCCATTATAATTCTTATCGCGATGATCATGTAGTTTTTGAATCTTGAATGGTTTAAATTTATGATGTTTCTTATTAAATTCATTGACACCATAAGGATTGTTGAAATCAGTAGTAATTTGTAAACTATCATCATCCTCATATTTCAAATCTGTTAAATGAGGGGAAATTGTTCCAATTGATGTCACTGAAGACATTGAATCATCACTCATTGATGCAGAAGATGATGATGATAGATCAAAGTTTTCTCTTAGTAATTGATCATATATGTAATTGTGTTGTGGAATTATAAATTGATAATTCTCATTTGAATCAATTATACCAACAAGTGGGTGATTGTTTAAAGAAGAAGGTAATGAAGATGGTAGAATTGATGATAATTTCATTGAAAGTAATAACGTTTCTAGAAATAATTGATCAACGAAAAACAAATCATCTATATGCGAATTAAGGTATGGAGCTAAATGATTTATATTTTTAATTATGAATTTAGTATTTTTGTTATTATTGTTCGATAAATTGTGAAATAATTGATTCAAATCAATAAATTTATCATTTAATTCTGATTGAAGTATAAAATCTGATTTCAACAAAGAAGAAATGAATTCAATAAATTGTAATAATGAATCTTTTTTGAAATTAAATTTCTTTCTTTGATTGTTTATTGATTTTTGAATATATGAAACGAACTCAATGATTGCATCATCTTTATTAATTAGTAAATCTAAAAACAATAAATTTAACAATTTTTTAATGTACACTTCTGAATTAAATGATGAATCAACGTTAATGAGATTCAATAATTGAAGTTTATTGAATTGACAATCTAATAAAGAGTTGTTCAGGTTGGTTGAATAAGTTGAGTTATTTAAGTTCAAGTTCATTTGATCCATTATTAGATAATAAGAATTTAAATATGATGATTTAAAACATTGATAATTGATATTAAAATGAGGATAGAATTTATTAATAAGAATTAATAACTGAAATTTATTAGTATTAAATAATTCAACAACATCAAATGAGTAATTATAATCAATTTTAAATAATTCCATTAAGGAGTTTAAATGTATTGATAAGTTTGATAATGAATCATTGAATTCTTCTAAATCAATATGATTTTGATTGATTATCAGATGATCATTTGTTAAACTCATTGAAATAAAGGAATTGTTTTGTAATTTAATTAAATTAATATCATTATTAATGGAATCATCTTGACTATTAACATTATAATTTGAATATCTCCATTCATCAAAACTGGGGAGATTAATATTTAATTTCAACGAAAGTGATAAATAGTATTGATTCAATGAATCCAAATCGGATTTGATAGTATTAACTTGATGAATTAGTTGTTTCAAATTATTTGATCTTTGTGATGGTAAAACAAAGTCAATTTTACATATTAAATTTTTTTTAAAACATGAAGAACATGGATTGGAATTAAGTGCATCACACTTGATTTTATGCTTTCTGCAACGAATACAAGACTTGAGCAGCTTTGGTTTAGGAAGATCCATAATATGGTATATCAATACAGTGATATAAGTTATCAACCTTCAAAGAATGGGATTTATTGACGTTATATAAGTAAGTACATTTGTATTATATTTTAAACAGCTCTAATTGGCTATATGAGTTTAATTCTGACAGAGTACATGATTATGCAGGAAGGAACTTAAATCTTAAATGATTTATCTGATTATGTAATATGGATGTTGAAAACAAATTTGAACAGATTATACTATCGGTCATTTATCGTATTTGAATGCAGATTTTTGATGGGAGTACCAGTGAAAGGACTATTCGATAAATGAATAAAGTGAATCAATACTTTGAAAGAATTATAGATATAAAATATTTAATGTTAATGATGGTAAAATGGAGTCCGATGACCTTAGCCGACTTTTCAATTTATTAGATCCTTTCAAAGGAAATCCGATTTTCGGAAACTCAGCGGAATCCGTGTTTTGGTTTCGGAGAATAAAAGTCCGAGGCTCCGAGTGAATAAAATTCTTGGAAATGTTTAAAACATCCGAACATTTTAGTAAAAGTAAAGTTCCGGAGGTTATGTAACAAAGTCGGATTTCGGATTTTATATAATAACTTGTTACGTGCACTAAGCACTTTGTATAGTACATTACTACAATGGTTATAGAATCACAAGCTCTACGAGTAAAATATCTAATAGTCATCCTTTATGTACATTAGACCATTGAATATTCCCCAGCACCAAGCTATGTGCATTGTGTATAACTGTATAAGAACTAAGAATTCATACCCTTTTTTCTTGATCTTTTCTTCTTTCTATGACTGTTATGATTATGATTATTAGTATTACTCTCAGCAACAGTGGTAGTGCTACTTATAACACTCTCTATTGAAATGGTTCGATCTTTGTTAGGAATAAACCCGTTAAGCTCTTTACCTAATGAAGCTATTCTTTCTTCAATATCATCTTCATTTTCTTTTTTGTTAATATTATCACTCTGTTTTCTTTCAGTTCTCTTGGTCAATTTTATCTCTTTGTAGACTCCTTTCTTCGCTTCTTTATCATTAGCGTTATCTTTACCTTTATCATTATCATCAATATTATGCTCTTTCTTTACAACATCTTTATCTCGTTTTATTCCCGATAGACCCTTAGTTGGTTTCTTTTCATTCTTTACCAACTCCTTCTTCAAATTATCTATCAGATTAACATTCACACCAGCATCTTCACAAACTCCAATGATCACTTCTCTGAATCCTTTAATCTCCTCATGTTGTTTATTACTAAACCTCATCAATCTATCGACAATTTTACTATAAGTTTCATTTTTCTTATCATATTTATCACCTAATTCAATACTTCTCAAATTAATACTTTTCAAATTCCTATAGATAAAAGAATCACTTTTGTTTATCAGTGTCATGTTCTTATCTATTTTACTTAATTTCCCATCAACTAAGTCATTTAATTTTTTTTTAATATCTGAAATATCTTTCTCATATTTAATTTTATACTCAAGGAAACTTTTTTTCAAAACTTCATACTCATTCTCAAGTAGTAAGTATTCTTGCTCTTTCTTTTGGAATTCGCCTTTGTAACCTTTATATAATTTCAGTTCTTCTTTAAATCCATCTTTTAGCTTGATTTCTTCGTTTAATTCATTCTCTAGATCGTTGATTTTCCTCTCTTTTCTTTTCAATAATGAATTGATAATATCATTTTCATGTTTGCTATTACTCAATTGTTCAAAAATCTGATCTCTTCTTTTACTTATCAATTCATTACTTTTCTTTAATTCTTCATTCAATTGTTTGATTTTCAAATTTTCTAATTTAATTAAATCATTCTCGTAGTGCAATGATTCAATGAATTTACTGGATGTCTTGTTATTGTTGAATTTCACCGGACTCACAGTCTTCAGTGGCGATGAGTCATTTAAGAAAACATTATCGTTATCCATACTCAATTCTCACTAACAACTACAGAGTACAGAACTTCGATGAGAGTGCCAATTAGTTGACTGAAAACTTTTTTTTTCGTGTCCATTATGTCAGATATTACGTCACAAATGTAAACAAAAAACAAAAAAACAAGAAACACGTTAAAGATAATAGAGTTTAATCTGTACTTTTGTGACCAGTCTGTATAATGGATGGGGTCTTCATAGTTTAGTCTTGGTCTTTTGAGATTTGATCGCCAATTTGGTTTCGGTTCTCTTTTATTTTAACATTATATTATAAATGACTCCGGAGTTACACATTAATTTTGACAGGTAACAGTATCTGATCTTTTACATATCATGATTTGACTAAACTTTTGTAAAATTAAAATACTCCTGAGCAATTTCCCCTTATATGTTGGGCCGAAGGTCCTGATGATCACTTCATGTTTTATTGTTCAAATATCTCTAATATATAATGTCTGAAATTAATTTTAAAGCACTTAAGACCAAAAAAAAAATTATAACGTTAACATTGAAACTATTAAATTGGCAAAATTGATGATCTTGATAATATCATAGTTCCTATACGATCCAATATCCAAATAAAAGCAAACTAAAAAAAATAAAACAAAGAAACCGGTATTTTAGTACCAAGAACTTGTTTTACATCACATACATTGATATTGTACCATCACTATATCCAACTCCAATTAAATCCATCTTTAACAATTTTTCATCCCTTCTATCCACTAGTTTCAACGAATCCAACATATACTCTGTTTTGTTATAAATTTTAACATCGACACACTTTACAACTTTATTGGTTTTTTCAGAGACTGAATTGCCAATATAATTCAAGTTCGATTGAATTAAACCTTTAAATTTCTTAAATTTTTGAAACTCCACAAGTTTATTTTTTTTGTATTCATAGAATTTAAGCATCCCGTTCCACGATGTGATGACATATATATCATTGATGATAGCAATGTTATTGATCTTATTCAGATCTACTTCTAAGATCATCTCGGTGTTAGTTGATAAGTCATGAATACATATTTTGGATTTAACTGAACTGAATAAAATAAAATTATGACACTGATCATAAACTAGTGAGATTATTGGATCTGGGTTGAAGAATTTTATAAGTTTATTCACCTTGATATCGATTTTAGTGTCATATTGATAATCATTTTCATTATCAATGACGTTTGTTTTAGTTATGCTATACTGAAGTTTTAAAACGTCTCCTGATTCGTATCCAACTATTATATACTCATTGATCCACTCAATTTTCATGATTATCCCTAATTTATTTCTATTGATATCGCTATCACCTTTGGTTAGAATTCCCATTTTAACACATTCTTCAAACCCATTAAAGCCATTTATTATTCTTTTCAGTTTCAAATCATTGACTTCATTACCATCTCTTGACTCAAAATCTTTAATGTTATCTTCACTCAGTAGACATTTTAATAGGTTGAACTGTTCCACTTTTGGTAATGCAAGGAATGACACATCATAAATGTCAAAACATTCGGAATTCAAAGTATTACAACATATTATAAATTCTTTTAAATTAATAAAATTGGCAAAATTAATGGAATTAACAGGCATCTCATAAACTAATTCATATTTGAACTCGTGATTATTGAACAATCTGTGAAATTTCAATGAATTATCACGACTTTGAGTTATGACCAATCCAAAGAATCTCCCATCTATTGTGAAATCTTGGGTTACTTCGCTGTCTTTGGTTGATTGCTCTTTATTAATGTTTTGCGTTATTCCCATTTGTTTAATGTTCATTATTAAATCTGAATGAACATTGATTTCAAATATCACACGCCTAGTGTTCAAGTTCCATAAAATTAGTAATCCTGATTCATCAACTGAGATTAGATAAGGTTTGAAAACAGTGTTTTGGTTGTCAGTGTGAGAATTTTTAATGTTGTTCTTTGTATTATGATTGGTTATTACAGTATTATTCTTATTGCAGATATAATGAGGTTGTTTACTCTGAGTAGCTGTGGTATTTCTATTTATCCCTGAAATAGCAATATTTATAGGGACATGTATGAATTCGATTGATGTGATTGGACACTTATGTTTCCTCAGTGTGAATGAAGGTAGTGTAAATTCATTCATTGTGCTTTTCCCAATCGTTCAATACTCAAAATATTTTATTACCAACTATATTACCCTGGCAATTTGATGGTTTCAGTTATGAGTATCTTAATTAGAGCGTTAGTAGAAGGAATGGCTTTTATAAATAATGTTAATCTTTGATGTAAATATTTAATCAAGTTCAACTCACACTAATAATTGACTATTTTTTTTTCTTTTGGCCGAAGCCTTTCAAACATAAGAGAAGTAGAAGTACTAATAAAATAGAAACAATAAGATAAATTCGCACAGGATCATGGAATTTGATTAATCATCAATAAACTCACCTCTCACGGTATCATTTAGTGCATTCAAACAAATGTGAAAATTTCCCGTTTTCATGAGCAGATTTATATAAATGGTAATTCATTCTTAGTTCAATAATGAATCTAGTGAGTGATCTTAAACACAATCTTCACTTTTGCCAATTTCACAATTTGACTGAGAAGAAAGATTGAATACGATAAGATTCAACAAGATCTGTTGGTCATTTTATTATGTCTACCTCCTCCATTAGCTACATCAGAGGATGAGATAGTATGGATTGAAGAAAGCCCAAGAATTTATCTTCAGATTTGATAAAGATGTTGGAATTGAAGTACAAAATCATGGATCTTCAAAATTTTTAAATGGACAAAAGATGTGATTGAGATCTAATCGAGATTTTAGTACAAAGCTTCTTCTTTTTTATTATAAAGATAGAGTTGGAGGAGATCTAGCACGAATTCAAAATTTGTTTGACTTAAATCATTATGTAGATGCTGTTGAAACGATACATGTTATCAGCTTCAAATCTGTTATAGAACAATCAGTGGTATAAGACATATTCGTTCTATTTATGTATTTCATATGGTTTGATTGCTCCATTGTGTTTTGTGAACAGTGATATGTGTAAATTGTAAGTAAACATTTTTACTTCTAGTTATTTAATTATCTGGACTCTCTCAAACTTATTTTAACGTATACAGTGCACAGTGGGCGACACTCATAGTTTACTGTTTAAGCCAAGTCACTTTCATTAAATCAAATTGCAAATCTTTCAGTTTATTATTTTCTGAGGAGATTCGATTTGAAATTTGAATATAATCATTTGTAAGTCCTCAGTCTTTTTATTAGAATTAATTTACTACACTCTGCTAAATATAAGATGAAATCAGACTCTGATAATTGATTCATAGTTCGATATCTTTAATTAATAGTTTCGGTAGTATATAAATAAAATCTATATGTGTAAACGGTCAGCTGAAGGCTTCAAAATTAAAATTAGATATCGAATCTCGATGATATTCAAATGATTGATCATGAATATATCAAGCATATATATATATAATAATATCCTTATCAATATTAAAATTAATAGATGATCTAGAATCTATTAATAATATTAATAATAACAGATAGATAATATCGACAAAATATTATAAGTATAATTAATCTAGCATGCAATAAATTAAAAATATATACGGCTCAATCCGTCGGCTTGCTATGTGAAGACTAGCTCTATAGTACAGTGCCGGCAGACGTATGTTAAACCCTAGCATGTTGTCAGATAGAGCTTCTGATTCATGTAAAATAATTAGTACGTATTTATAATTAATTGAAACTTTTAAGCTTATGAATTTATTTTTTCATAACTGATCATATGTTTCATTTACAGCTTCATGTTTAATATTCAGGTGCAGGTACGTGATAAAAACTTCGAGTTAGAAGAGTTATAAGTGACAAGTATTTACGAGGTAATTAGGTAAGTAATTGATAGAAAAATTACGTATCTTTAACCATAACATTCACAACTTATTGTTTTGTTTTTATCATGATTCATTAGTTTTTGCCTTAACTACATACGTGTTAATAGATCGCTTTTTCTATGGTACTTATAGTGAGATCCATGATACGATGGCGGTCTAAAGATAACTAAATATTGTTTTTAAAAATTTGTTATCAGAATTAATTTAGGGTTTTGTGACAACATTCTATTTTGTGTGCGTGTTTTTTTTTGCTTTCAAATCAGTTAGTTATAATTATAATTTACTCTGTGTTTTCTCACATGTATTTATCAAGAACAATATCAATAATAGTTATATGTGCATAATATAGTGATATCGACTATAGTCTCTTCAAATGATCAAGATTATAGAACTGTCTTCCACCACTGAACATATTAGTCCAGTAAACCACAATTATTCAAGTGTTCTTACACTAATTTTATTATAGTCTCAAGTTATATTCCACTCTTCTTCTACTTTGTTAAAGTTCAAAATGCGTCATCTGCTCTCCTTCATTTCTTTCTCAATTATTCAATCTTGCATTTCTTTTTTTATTTCTAATTGCTTCAACCAATACAGTCCACATCTTTAATGAAAAATAACCAACAACCAATACTGTATTGCCTTTGTTCTATCAGTGTACATCATGAACGAAAGTACTACAGCCTTTTATAACTAACCAATGCAAAAACCAAACAAATTATATATATACGTTATTGTTGAGTTAACCCAGTCCAAATTGTTTCATCATGTTTTGAACTTGTGGATTATTCATCATTTGGCTCATATCTGGCATAGCTCCGCCTCCCATCATCTTCATCATTTCTCCCATATCTGGCATACCGCCACCGCCCATCATCTTCATCATTTCTCCCATATCGGGCATTCCACCAGCCGCACCACCACCCATCTGTTGCATCGTTCTACTCATTGCAGGATTATTTTGTAAATTAGCCATATTTCTTTGAATTTGAGATGGTGATAGTCTATTTTGTCCACCTTGAGCATCTTTCATTGATTTTGTCTTTTGTGCCATTGTTGACATCATCCTTTGTTGAAATAAAATCATTTCAACTTCAGTTGCAGAAGTACCCGAACCTTTAGCAACTCTAATTATTCTACTTGGTTCATCAATAAAGATTTGTCCATCACTATCTAGTTCTTTTTTAGTCATTGAATCCATTATATAGACCATTGATTTCATTTTTTTCGAAGCTTCATCAGCTCCAACTTGTCCTAACATTTGTCCCATACCAGGAATCATACCTGCAATTTGTGATAAAGGCCCCATTTTCATTATATTTTGCATTTGTTTTTGGAAATCATTTAGTGTGAATTTACCTTCTTGGAAATTTTTAATTGTATCTTTATTATCTAAATCTAGCGATTGAACGTGTTCTAAAAATCCTTGAATATCACCAATTCCTAATAATTTGGAAATGAAACTTCTTGGTGAGAAAGTTTCAAAATCTTGAACGTGTTCACCTGTACCAATAAAAACAATTGGGGTTTTAGTGGCAGCAACAGCAGAAATTGCACCACCACCTTTTGCATGTCCATCTAATTTAGTTAATATTATAGAACCGAAATTTGAACTTTCTTTAAATGCTCTCGATTGTGATTCTGCGGCTTGACCAATAGAAGCGTCTAGAACCATGATTGTTTGATTTGGTTTAATAGTATCACCAATTTCAATCATTTCTTGGAATAAATCTTCTTCTTGTCTATGTCTACCTGAAGTATCAACTATAATTATATCAAACTTTTCCTTCTTGAACTTATCTACACCATCTTTGGAAACTTTAACAGGATTTGTTTCAGTATATGAACCATAATATGGAATTCTTGCCTTTGTTGCGTTTTGTTTTAATTGATCAAAAGCACCTGCTCTAAATGTATCAGCACATACTAAACCAACTTTGAAACCTCTTTTTTGATAGAAAACGGCTAGTTTGGTACAAGATGTGGTTTTACCTGCACCTTGTAAACCAACAAACATGATGATATTAGTCTTACCCTTTTTTGGTTTATAAGGTTCAGTTTCAGTGTCAACTAAAGAACATAATTCGTCAAAAACAACCTTTTGAATCAACCTCCTCTTATTTGCGGTGTTTGTATTCTTCACATTTTCATTAATTTTATTTTTAATATCGTTCTTCAAATTGATAACTAGTTTAAAATTAACGTCAGACGCAATAAGTGCATTACAAATCTCCTTCAACATGAGATCTATTGCATCTTCAGAGACTTCTGACGATTTGATTGCTCCGTTAACAGCATCGTTGATCCTCTTACCTAAATCAGCCAACACCATTCTGGTTTTTTGGATCTGAGGAAATGTGATTAAAATGTTTGGATCTTTAATTTTTCAGAGTCGAATAAAAAAGTGAAGATTTACCCGGAGAAAAATAAATAATAGAGACACAATTGAGTATATTAAATAGATTCTGCTTTATTTAACTTGATTCAAACTCACACTGATGGACTACTTTCTATCTAAACCACAATCAAGTGTGATTCCATCCTCACTGAACTATTTTGCCATTTTTGATCCACAATTGATAGGAGAAGAGAAGGATGCAGACAATAACTCAGATCAATTGCTATTGTACTTATCTAATGAAACAGATATTGATATGAATACCAAAATAAGAAGAATCGGTCTAGTCACTGGGATCAATGACTTTTGTGGTGGATTTAATGACAATGACGATGATAAAGAAGTATTAAAATTTATTGAATTGGAAGATAGCAGAATTTTATTAGAGATATTTGAAGAAAGATTTAATTTTGTAATATCAATTAATCTGACGAAATATCAGAGCAATGGCAAAACTTCAACGAGTTATGATAAATCTATTCCTTTGAAATACTATTCAAGTTTAGTTTTTGAAGGATATAATGAATTCAGATTGCATAATGGTACGATTACTTCACTATCTGAAACAATGGAAAGATCTATATTTAAAGATTATTTAGAAAGATGGTTTAGTGTTTGGTTTAAAAATTTTCAATTAGAGTTTAAAGAAGACGGATTTTTGAAACAATTTCATCAGTACTATCATAAATCAAGTTTGAAATTAGATAGTGAACTGAAATATACTATTGATGAAGAAATTATGAAGTTTTCCAAATTCAAAGAATTTGCAATTTGGAATAATGATAATAATGATGACGAGTTTGGTTTAATTTATCAACATCAGAAAAATTTAGATCAAGAATCAAAACTTAGATTATTTAAATGGTTAGAGATATCAAGTTATTATGATATAAACAATTTGTTATCTTCAAATATCATAAAAATCAAAGAAATTGAGCAGAAAGTTAATGCCGAGGAAAGTCTTGATAATGTCTATGACCCTTTCAAATTGATGATGAATAAAGTCACTGATGTTTCCAGGAAGACAGGATTAACCACAGGATTAAATTATAGTGTCAATAAAATGTCAAATGGGTTTAACATCTTTAATAGTTATATACCGTGGGGTTCTTCTAATTCAATTGAACCAGAAACATTATTACCAGTACAGCCAGACGTCACGAAACAAATAGAATCTGAGTATTTAGTTGGTAAGATCAATGACTTATCAATAGGATATAAGAATTTATATTTGAAATTTAATCAAGATGAAGAGGAAAGCCTTCATAGATTAGTGATTTTTCAAACTAGCGATAAAAAGCTGATAATATTGATTTACAATTTCAACTCAAATGAATTAAATGAAATGAATTACTATAATGAGTTAAGTTTTAAATTAAATAAATTGAAAAAAAAACATTTTCCCAAAGATGTTATTAAATCAAAGAAAAAATTCCATTTTATTGGATTAGATAAAATGAATAAAACAATGATATCAAGTCTTCCTTATATCCCTAATGAAGATAATAATAATGATAGTTATAGAAATAATATAAGAACAGAAGATATAAATAATGGAAATATCAAAAACAATGAATTTTATTTGAATAAATCCCAATGTCAGTTAATTCATAAAGAGTTATCATATTTATTTGATGATTTACAATCAAAATGTCATAATTATCAAATGACCAAACTAAAAGAAAGATTAAACATAACAAAGAATGGATGGTGGATTTATAATATTAATGAAAATGATAAGATAATATTCATTTTGAAAAAACTGAAGAGACATAATAATGGTACTGGTTCTTCAAGTTCTTCATTATTGGATATTTCAGCCAATGTTAACGATATATTGGGTATTGAAGCTAAAGAATGGATAAGTGAGTATATAAATTATAATTGACATGAATAATATATATCAATATCAAATTGGCTGTCAGCAACTAAAGTACTTCTTTTAATCATTAAATTTCTTCTATAAGATAGGGTGTGTCATTGCAAATTGGATATGTTGATCAATAAATTGACATAATTCCGATCTTGAAATTTGATTAAAATATTTGATTGATAAATTCAAATCACATAATAGGAATTTCATTCTTTTGAATTGAATCAACTCAAAATCATAAAGATCTGAATCATTTTCGTTATTTTCATCTTTTGGAACTTTTGGTAAAAACTTGGAAATATCAGAATACATTCTAAATTCTTCATTATTTTCATTAATTAATTTTTTCTCTTTCAATAATAAAAATGGATTTAGTTTAGGATAGTTGGCATGTACAGTAAAAACAGAGATTGATTTTTCATTAAAATTTTCAAATTTTTTGACAGTGTTGGTATCATCATCAATATTTGAAATTCTTTCAAACTCTTGATAATCTTGAATAGGATTTTTTTGACCCATTGAAACACCTTTAAATTCTCCATTTACTTGATAATACCCAAATGGTTGAATTGATGATTTAACTTGATAGAAATCCTCATCAGACTTAACTGCTCCAGCAACAAAAGTGTCTTTGTCACCTTCACCTGAATTACCTTGAGATAATAATTTATAGTAAAATTTCGGACCAAATAGATTATAAAACAATGATAATATCAAAGTTTTAACATGTGTTTTCTTGTTGACCAACAGTTGTCCTGATTCTGAGGATAAATCAGGCAATGCACCTTTCAAATCGTGGTATGGAACATCATTAACGTCATTGATCTTAACTGGTTTGGATAATGGCCATTTCCCATCTCTTAATCGTGTTGTTTCATCGATTTCAATTCCTGTGATGTTGTAGAAATGAGGAGATGTTGTTCTTAGCCAATAATCAGGCCATGTTATCATTCCTGTTTTAGTGAATGGCTTTGAATTGAAAAATGGTTGAGGATTAGTGACTAAAATATTATCAGAATCAATTAAGAAAACATTTTCAAAACTTGATGCAATTAAAGCTAATGATTTGTACTGATATCCACTAAATGTGAAGTTTTGCATTAAAGTTTCACCCAAGACGTTATATAATAGAACACATTTAGCATTTAATGCAGGTAATATTTCTTCACATAAAATGTGTTCATATTCTTCCTTAGTTGGGATAATAATTTCAATGGGCAATGTTGAGCCGAAAGATCTTATCGATTTGATGGATAATAATGATAACCAACTATATTTTTCACCACCAATCAATACAATCCCATTGCCATGATATAAATTTTCTGGGAAAGAATTTGGAATTGCTTTATAAATTTCATCATGAATTTCTTTAGCCAATATAATCTCAGTATCATTTAATTGATAATGTTTAGCCAATGTTTCTTTATTCCACATTTTCACTGCAACGTTATCAGTTGTATCACCTGTGATTTTGAAACTTGACATGATTTCTTTTTTAGAATTCATCAAAAGTAATAAATCAGTATAAAACTTCTGGAAATTTTTATTGAATTGTGAATCATATTTATCATCAAGGGCAACAACATCTTCTTTGAATGACTTGGTGTCACTTATGTCGATATTTGAGTTTGCATATTTTTTCAAAAAATCATCATGGTTAGTGTTGAAATAAGATTGGACTGAATCGGATAATGAAGTTAACTGATTTGAGCTTGAATGGTTGGGGATGGATGATAGGGAGTAAATAGTAAGCAGAATAAAGAAGACCAGGATCAAGAGGCGCCTGAGCCTAGGAGTGATGAATCCAAGCATGTGGGAATCAGAGCTGTTTTGGGGTATTAATTGTACAAATCTATTTTTTGCGCGATGAAAATTTGGGAGGGTATATAAGTAAAAGAGATATGAAATATAGTGGTATGGCAATAATTAAGCAATATAAGAACGACATTACTAATCTTACAATTTACTAGTAATAATAACATTCATTAGTCTAAACAACTTGTTAGTAAAATTGATTATTATAGATCATTATTACAAGCCATTCAGTGAATTAAGATCAGAATCATTACAACAGTATTTTATGGAGTCGTCAAGGAAATCTCAGACAGTGTGAATATAAAAACAATCATCATTAAACTCATTTGAAAGGTTGTGGAAAAAAATGGACACATACTCTGTTAGTTGGTTAGTCATAAATCCACTAGATAATAATATCCACACTTTTATTTTTAATATAATCAGTGAACGACAATTCATCAATTTCAATCCATCAGCACCCTGATTTTGTACACTTGAGGATGCGACTACCAATAAAGGTGATGGATCAAACACATTATGTCCGCCTGTCGAATATAAATCATCATGGAAAAAAAAACAAAAAGAAAACTTCCTATAGTGGGGTAATAAATGCCATCAGTGTAAAGACATACTGAGATTGAATGTTAGTTATATGACTTTAAAACACAGTATCTCATTCAATTAATTGAGGCTCATACAAGGCTGAAACTAATAGTGCAATTGTCAACATATACTTATTCAGTCGGAACAAGTGGAAAATGCAAATAATCATAGCCATTAATTGAGTGATGGAAACTGTAAGTAACGTACCTTTTGATATTTGATTTTTTAGTTAAATTTGTTTCAAAAAATTGTTAAAGAAAGAAAAAAAAAAAAAAAAAAAAAAAAGAAAAATTTTCAACGTTTTTATTTCACCAATTTTATTCCGGAGAAAGTATGAAGTCGGAATTGGAGGTGAATTAAATTTAGGGCTTTTGATAGGAAAGTAGCAATAATAGTACTAGTGTTAATAGCAATGATGATAAAGGTAAGTCATATGCTTACAAGGGTTCCCCATGTCTCATCATAGTAAAAAATTAACAACACAAACCACTTATCTTCTTATCTTTGAAATGGCATTTATTATTTTGATTTGATATTTGCTCATACAGTAGTTAATTTTCTGACTTCCTATATAATTTATGCATGATTGATTGATTCATATCAATAACCAATTAGATTCAGTCAGTTATTTCACAAGATTGCCTTACATTTATTTCTTTTCCATTGGAATTAAGAAGCCCAAGAAAATTTTTAGTCAACTTACCAGTACACCTTTGTATCAGTAAATTGACAATGATATCAAAATAATAGAAGTATTTATATTGTATCCATTAGATTCAAAAAAAAAAAAAAAAAAAGAAGCTATACACCACTTCCATAAAACTATTTACCCACCTCTATAAACATTCATTTGTAAAGATACTAACCCTCCAATGTTGTGTTAAGTAAAAACGTCATGATTAAAATTCGTTATTTACTGAAAATTGAATGTGAAGGCTCATAACACATCACCCCTCAATTACGTCATGTAAAGAATATGAAAATTAGCCTAACTTAGTAATTGCCAAATTGGGGAAGATTATAGATAACATAGATAATTGAAAACTTTGTTCTATTTTACTTCACACAGATTTACTTCTTTCTTCCAATACCAGCAACAATATCAGAAACAACTCATGAGGCAAAGAATCTATTGAATTCGATGACTCAAGTTCAGAGGTCCTTGATATATTTTAGTTTAAAACTTTTTGGTAACGATTACCCAAATGTTGATTTTTACCTTCTACTAGTTCGATGTGTTTATTTAATCAATTCATTTTTATATTAAAAAACATGAAATTCACTCTAGTTTCACTTGACTCAAATTCATGACATTCAAATAATTTTAGGTTTTTATAGTTTAACACAGATTTATGATGGTGTATTGTTATCAGCAAAAGACATCAACTCACTATGAGATCTATTTGTTCTAATTCTCCATTTTTAAACAGCCATTTACTTTCAGTAATTTTTTATTTCTCAACTGCAACTTCATGTTTTACACACCATATCATTACGATAACTACCCTATATTCAGAACTCATACCTTAAACTTCACCTTCCAACTCTTCTATTACTAAAGCCTTCATTAATTTTAATGCATCTTGTATTTCTCTAATTTCATGACTTTCTTCTTCTCTATATCTTTTGTTTTCTTTGTTAAGCAATGTTGTTTATCAATAAAATGTGATTTAAAAAGACGGTGATATCCTCATTTGTTATCTTGTATCTGTTGCTATACCATGTAGCAATTATCACTATTTAGTACCTGAGCGGGCTTTTCTGTGAAAAAAAGACATATCAAGTCATTATGTATACATATATGTACATCCTTATCTCATGACAGCTTTCCTTAGCTCTAAAGTGAAATTGGCAGCAAGCCTAGTCTGATAAAGATAAAGCTATACCACAGTGTATCAAATGTATCAAACAGTACAATGAGATGAGGTTTACGTATCCTTAATTAGTCAGTCTTACCTACTCTCAATAAATATTCCTTATCCATACGATTTGATTGCTATGTTAAATCATATATACTAGTTGAAGTAGTTTCCTGAACTAAACAAAAAAAAATGATGATAATTATACCATTATATAGGATTGAGTATAACATTTAACATTTTAGATTCACCAAAATATGAAGTATTTTTGGAGTGTTTTTAGTAATACACTTTAGTTTACAGACATTTTCATAAATCTATCAGAGAGAAGTTGCTATTTAACAACATACTAATCATATATACAGATTTCATATTTATCAAGACATGTGGTTTATCTGAGATAAATTTTTGTCACATAAATCAATATGCAATTCCGATAAAAAATAATAGGAGCAAAGATATTCGTCAGGAGACAATTAATATCACATGATAAATGATTATAAGAGTCTAGATTCTATTGACCTGTTACTCTTTGTATAATGTATATATCTCTAGAATAATGAGTTTATAGTCAAATTTCAATACCTTAACGATATAAACTAGTAGTATGTGAATGTAAATTGGAGTGATAAATCGTGCATGCATGTATTATAGAAAATAATCCAATGGCCATATGTCTCATACATATATATATCTGAAATTCTTTTTAGCAACAAAGTTTTGAAACTTGATCCATGATAGACTCATATATACTTCATAGAAATGCTAGTCATATGTGTAGCTTGTAGATACAGTTAAAATACATCGCTTACGTGTAATTAAATAGAATCAGGCATTAACTATAATAAATGTGCCAGATTTCTATTATCTAATGATTTAGCGGTGTGATACAGTGCAATTGAATGAGCAACATGTTGTAGTACACTTTGATATATTAGTGTGTGGGAAGGTGAAACTTTGATTTTTAAAAAAAAAAAAAAAATCCGCATATTCAAATTACAAGGAGTTTGAATGGATGAATTCAACCATAACTTATGAGTAATAGACCTTAAAGATTAATGAATTGGGTGATATTTACTGGAATATATAATCTCGAATAAACCTATTTTTTGCAACAGATTCAAATTTCAGACTATTCAAAACTTTTATCACCATATTCCTTCATTCTTCTCTAAACGAGCTTTAGTAAAAATTTACACTTTTTTTTTTTTTTTTGTTGTTGATTTTTGCCCAATTTCTCTCTAGAAAGGAAATAAATTTTTCTTAAATGATAATAATGTTGAATTGTTAGTTCAATGATGTGGCAACATGAAGACTATAACGTTTCCTATTTCCCAATTCAAGCTCAAACTCATCTTTAAGCTAAGAACATATTTCTTTTGATTACACTTTTCCAATAAACTCCATTCTATTGGATAAACCGTACATAAATCCACTGCTTTGTTTATATAAAAGGCATTTTTTTTACTGAACGGGTTCGTCTAGACTCTAGGCAGAACAAAGCTCAATGGCCGCCCAGAGAGTGGGAGGAAATCCGTTTTTTTATGTTTCTACTTTTGTATTTTTTTGCAACTCATCGCGCGTTTTTGTGCATAAAAAAAAGAAATCAAAAAAATTTTTTTTTTTTTTACGTTAAATTTTTTTTTTCTATATAAGAAAGATCTCTCTCTCTCCCTTTTTTTAAATGGTTTTGTTTTGTTCTGATATTCATCATCTTTTTAGTTAAAAGTTCTCTGTTTTTTTTTTTCACACTTTTCTAAAAATCCACTCTGCATCCTTTCTTTCATAGATATATATATATTATATACTTCAATTCATAATTATATATATTTTTTAAAAGAAAGTAGTTGCAATTATCTTTTAATTTTTTATTTTATCATTACAAAGAACTTTAACTAATTATACCCCATCATAATTTTTAAGACACTAACAATGGTCCAATTAACTCGTAAGTCAAATCGTGATCGTTTTTTAACTTCCAAAGCTAAACAATTAATAGAAATGACTCCATCCAATCTGGTTAAAGCATCGTCAATCAAAAATTCTTCCCCAATCACCACGAAGAAACCAATACTTAGATCAATCTCCACTATTGATGATAATGAAAATACTTATAATAATTTGAACTTCAAAAGAAGAAAAATAACATCAACTGATATTGGTTCATCAGAGAGCTCAGATGATGAAGAATACAAACCTTCTTATAAGATTCATCAAAGTGAAGAGGAGGAAGATTTATTAACTTTAAGTGAAGAAGATGAAAATATTTTCAATTCAACTGATGACGAAAATGAATATTACTCAGCTATCTCAGACTATGAATCAGATCCAATCATTAATAAAAAATCTTCAAATACTAAAAGATTTATCAATCATTCAAAAGCTTTTTTGTTCAAGAAGAATCAGTTAGATTCTTTAAATAAATCAAATGAAAGAAACTATTTGGAAAATGATTTATTTTTCAATGACGAAGAAGAATCAAGCCCAATAAATTCAAACTTTGGTGATCATGATGATTTGAAATCATTAGAAGAAAACTTCAAGAAAATCATTGATGAAAATAACAATAACACAGCCAATTCAAATGATATTGATTCAAATGATGAACCTTTAACTCCAACCGTTTCCCAATCCTCTTCATTTACAAACATTGATGATTTTGTTGATTATACTTCTGATGTTGTTTCATCTGATGAAGATTCAAATTCAAATCAAACTTTCAAATCATCATCAAAACTATTACACTATAGACATGATGAAAGACATAATTTAGCATTTTTAGATAATCATTCGTTTCCTATGAGATTTGATCCTTCTATCAAAAATAAGAAATCTACAATTAGAGCTTTAAAGAGAAGGGCTATTTTGTCTGGTAAGGCTAGTGAAATGGTTGGTACTGGAATGACTATTGGTGAATTCAACATTTTTTAATGATTATGATACGTTTTTTTTTTTTTTTTGTCTTTCATTGTTATAATCCATATTCAATTATTATTATAGATTATACTTTTAATACAGTTATTATATGGCGTTTTTTTACACATTTTACTTCATTTTTTGTTTGAATATGGCTTTTGAATTTGTTTTTTTTATTACTGATTTTTTGATTTGGTTTTATAATATCATTTATTTTTGTTTGGTTTTACATTCCTTCATTAGAACACACAGCTGGGAGCATTTGATATAGTTTCATAGAAAGATAGAGGGATCTAAGAAATGCGAAATTTTTTGTTTTATTATTTTGGTTGGTATCTAGGAAGGATTCTTTCGTTAGTATATAGTATTTGGATGTTTTCATATCGTGTTGTAGATTTTTATATACACAGATGATTGTTAAAATATAGTTGTAAAAACTGTAGGATGATAGATATTTCATCAACAAATGTTATCAATGTTATCTATAACTTATCATAGTCTATTCATGTGACAGCTTAATTCTCTTTATGTGTATAATGTATTAACTTGGATAATGAGAAGTGAAGTAGGCCATAGTATCGTCATACGCACTCAAAAGTGTATACCACCAATAACTTTTATCATTTCCTAATACTGGAATACTTCCAAATCCGGATATTTTCTTGTCATTTTTTTCAGCCAAATTTTCTCCTTTGAACCAAAAAAGATAAATAAGACAAAATTTTTTTCTTTTCTTTAATCTCAAATAACTAGGAAGTTTCTATTTATTCTATTTATTTTAAGATCTCTTGTCTTTCCAGCTCAAGTTTTTCGTTATTATCACATTCCTTTACTTCTCAACTCCATTTGTTTCAACTGTTGATTCAGATTTTGTGTTTTATAATCTGGGGTCATACTTAATAATAAAGGGTCTCTTTATTTATTTATCAACTTAAAAAAAAACAACTAAATACAGGGAGAATGTCTAAGTTTGTTCAAGTGCTGAAAGATACTTTCGTTCCATTGCCTGCTAAGAAATCCTCTAAACAAACTTACATCAAGGAAGAATATCAACTAGCTGATGATAATACTGATTTTAAACTACCATTAGGTCCAGGAGGAATTGCAGGAGGTCCTGATATCACAACACAGTCTCTTAGTGATACATCCACACTAATTCCTCAAACTCATCGAAAATTGAAAAATAGACATGTTCAATTGATTGGTATTTCTGGTGTTATTGGTACTGCATTATTCGTTTCAATTGGTGGTGCTTTACTTAAAGGTGGACCTGGTTCTCTGTTGATAGCTTTTTCAGTATGGTGTATCCCTATCTTAGCAATCACTGTTTCTACTGCTGAAATGGTTTGTTATTTACCTATAAGTTCTCCATTTATTAGAATGGCTGGGAGATGTTGTGATGATGCTTTAGAATTCATGGCTGGTTGGAATTTCTGGTTTTTAGAATGTGTTTTAATTCCTTTTGAAGTTGTTGGTGTTAACACTATCATTCATTATTGGAGAGATGATTATTCTCCGGTTATTACTCTCATGGTTCAAATAGCATTATATTTTTTAATCTCTATATTTGCTGTTAGAGTTTACGGAGAAACTGAATTTTGGTTAGCTATTGGGAAAGTTTTATTAGCTATAGGACTGATGTTATTTACATTCATTACAATGGTTGGTGGTAATCCACAAAAACATGCATTTGGATTTCAATATTGGAAAAATCCAGGTTCTTTTGCTCAGTATTTATCAGAAGGCTCAGTGGGTTATTTTCAAGGGTTCGTAGCTTGTTTATCACAAGCTTCTTATACCATCGCAGGTCCTGATTATTTATCAATGGTTGCAGGTGAAACTGTTTTACCTAGAAAGACATTACCAAGAGCATTTAAACAAATTTTCTATAGATTAACGTTTTTATTCATTGGTGGTGCTTTATGTGTTGGTATTTTAGTTCCACATAATGATCCCAATCTAACTGCTGCAATTTCTGAGAGTAGACCAGGTGCCGCGGCAAGTCCTTATGTTATTGCTATGAATGAAATGGGGATCAAAGTCTTACCAAATATTGTCAATGGTGCTTTGATCTTTTCTGCGTTTTCAGCTGGTAATGCTTATACCTACTGTTCTTCAAGAACTTTATATGGAATGGCACTAGAAGGGAAAGCCCCTTATATTTTCACATTTTGTAATAAGCAAGGTGTTCCAATCTTAGCTGTTTTTGTTTCATTATGTTGGTCATTATTATCATTTTTACAATTAAACAATAATTCCGCAGTTGTGTTAAATTGGTTGATCAATTTAATCACTGCCTCACAATTGATTAATTTCTGTTTGATGATGATCACTTATTATTTCTTTTATAAAGCCGTTTTGGCTCAAGGTCTTGATAGAAATGAATTTGCTTTCACAAGTTGGTATCAACCATATACTTGTATCTTTGGATTTATTTGTCCGTTGATAATGATGTGGGTTAATGGTTATCAAGTTTTCACAAAAGGTAATTGGAATACAAGTTCATTTTTGTTTAATTATTTAAGTATATTCGTTGATATTGCATTATATATCATTTGGAAATTATACAAGAGAGATAAATGGAAAAAATCAAGTGAAGTTGATTTAATTAGTGGATTACAAGAGATTGAAGACCATGAACTTCAATACTATGATGAAATGAAAGAATTGGAAAGACTGAAAGGCCCAAAGGGTAGAATGGGTAAGGTTTTAGATGTATTAGTTTCCATTCTGGTTGGTAAAGATTGATTCATTTACTATTTGGTTTATTTATTTCTGTCCTTTTTTTTTGTATTTATTAGATCTAATATAGAGTATTGGTGCCTTTAAATACTTTGTAGTCTTGTGTCTTAGAGAAAAAATCTATTCATATATAGACTTAACCGTTTTTATCTCCTCCTCTAGTGGTTTATAGAAACTCAGAAATAAAATCAACTATCTAATCTTGTTCAGTGATAAATTTACCCTTTAATTAAACACCGTTGAACAAGTTTTTAATGACATTATACATAGAAAATGAGTCCATAGAAGAAAATTTACCTAACCTTACAATTGACATAATATTGATCAACCTGTTTCTCATTTAATAATCACTTCACTCCAAACTCCAAACAAATCAAGAGATAATGAACTATTCAACAATTTATCTTAATTATTATGAAGTTCATGTAATGAATATCTTGAATAACTTTATATTCACAAGCTATTGAACTTTAAACAAATATATAATAAACGGGAAGAACTCCTAATTTTGTGTTTTTTAATTTTATTCTTCATCATACAGCAAAAATATTTCTGTTATTGAATCCATCAATTGAATGGCTAGCTTATCAAAATAGAAAAATCTTTATATCTCCAACTATAAATATAAATTATTTTTTTTAAATCCATGGAATTATGTTAAAACATAAGTATGAAGAAGTTGATAATATTGGTAAAAGCTGGCGTTTTATTAGATCCATATGAAAAACCAACGGTTCTTGGACCTTGGTGATATACTAGAAGATTAAATGATTTTGAAAGTTTCTTGAGAGAAAACGACTAAAGATTGAAAACTTATTGAGTATTATACAAGCTTTGAAAAGATACGAAGAAGGATCAAATTATATATGTGAATTAATAAAAAGGTCATGATTCATCAATGATAAAACATCTCTGAATAACCTCATGACGATAAAACACGTCAAAAGGTAAACTAATTAGTACTTGATGTTGAAGTTAAAAAATATATAATTTCAATTATACATATGCTATGAAGGCTGGTATAACATTTGTAGCTATATATATACATTCAGTGGGATCGTTGTTCAAACTTGGCTTTACTTCGGATTAACAGGAGTTAATAATTTTCAATGTGTTAAGCATTCAAGGTAAACAAGAAAACTTTTTTGCTTAACAAGTTTGACAGGTTTGATAGTTGACTGTTTGATAAATGTTTGACTCAATTATCTTCCATACTTGTTGTTTTCGATCTAGATTCTATAAAATACACATTCTTTGCTGGTACTAGATTCACACAATATCGTCAATTATGTAACAATTCTATGTTTACAGTTTGACTACAGAATTTATTATTAAAAATGTCTGGAATTTTGTTATTGGAAGGCGTTTTGAGCCAATCAAATCCATTGAGTGAATAACATTAGATTAAATATTACAAATAAGTTCATACTTTCACTGTCCCTCCTAACTTATTTACGAAACCAGTAAATTGAAGAAAATTCTAGAGAGAGAAATCAGGCACATCTTTTCAAAAAAAACGGACGTATAATATTTTTTTATTTGAGTTTCATCCTAAAATTCCGCATTTTCACACAGCTAATATTTCCATTTTGAGTAAATAAATCTGTTTCGAAAGGCTCAACACGGTAAAAATTTTTTTTTTTTTCATAGATCATTCTATAACAGTCGAAAGGAATGTGACTTAGTCATATAAATACCCTTGAATATCCAAATTAATTCTTCTAATTTATTCATTCTTTTTTTTTTTTTTTTTTAACAATTCAGAGTATCCTCTTACAATCGCTTAATACAAATAAATAACATCAAAATGCAATTCAAATCAATCGTTTTAGCTGCTTTAACTGCCACTGCTTACGCTCAAGTTTCTCAAATTGGTGATGGTCAAATCCAAGCTGATACCGCCACTGTCACTTTATCCACCAAAGCCCCAGCTAAATCAACTGTTGCTGTTATTTCTCAAATTGGTGATGGTCAAATTCAAGCTACTACTGCTACAGCTGCTCCAGCTAAATCAACTGTCGCTGTTGTTTCTCAAATTGGTGATGGTCAAATTCAAGCCACTACTGGTACTACTGTAGTCACCTCTGCTAAACCAACTGTTGCTGCTGTCTCCCAAATTGCTGATGGTCAAATCCAAGCTTCAACCACTCACTCTATTGAAATCCAAACCGGTATGGCTAACCACTTAGCTCCAGCTGGTTTAGCTGCTGCTGCTGGTATTGCTGCTTTATTAATCTAATTGAATTAGTATTAATAATTTTTTGCATAATTTATGTTAAGGGTTTAATTTATATATAGGAAAAAAGATTTGGGATTTAGTTTTAATTTTTTCAATGTAGAGAGATTTTTTTCTAAATAGTTTATTGATATTTATTTACTATTTTTCTATTGATTCATACCTATTTACTATTTTACTTACTATTTACTTTTGTTCTTTTGTTCCTTTGATTTCTTCAATTGTTGATTCAATTTTGGTATCATTTTTAGCTTGAGCTTCTTGTTCTTGTACGATTTCTTGTTTGATTTCTTCATGTAATTCTTCAGGAATTGGTTCAACGTCTAAAGTTTTTTGATCTTTAACTTGAATAATAATACCACCATCAGATTCCTGTTTAGTTTCAGATTCAATTAAATCTTGTTGTTCTTTTAATAATTCTAATTTTTGAACATTACTAACTTCTTCAACAACATCAACTTCTGCGACATGATAAACTTCTGAAGGCATTGAACTTAAAACAGCTTGTAAGGCATCATAAATGGTTTCATCTGAGTTCAAATCACCATAAGTATACGCATTTGATAAAACTAATAACGTTGAAGGAATTCTTTCTTTTAATCTTAAATTCAACCATTGTGTTAAATCATTTTGTAATTCTGCAATTGGAACACCATTAACTCTAATACCTCTAGTAGCACAAGCTGCTTTGATTTCAGGCACACTTAATGAATCGACACCTTCATAATAAATAGCTCTATCATCAGTTTTGATATTCAATAGTTTATTTCTGATTCTAAACCTTAGCATTTGATTAGTCCCGATTGGTTGTAAATTTATATATTTAGCGACAGCAACTAATTGAGGTCTTTGTAGATTATCTAAAACAATATCATCTTTGAATAACTTAGCAACTCTAAGTAATTGTTCTCTTGATGGTTGTTCAACTGTTGATTTTCTTTTATTCAAAAAGTTGATAAAATCAGATTTTTGTTCTTCTGTAATATTTGAAGGAATCTTCATTTGAACTGAGTTCTTCAATAATTCACTCACACTAGTTCTTGTTTTCAATAATTTTGATGTTTTCTTCTCTCTATCAGCACTTGATTCATAAGTTGATGGCAATAAATTTGGGAATAACTTTAAAGCAACAGGTAATAACAATTCCGCAAATGGAACAATAATAAACATTGCAAATGGGACTAACCGGACCATATCTTGAATAGTTCTTTGTAACTGTTGATTTTCTCTTCTTGTTAATTCATAACCGGCAGCTGATTTTAAAGCTAATTTAAATGAAATTTTGATTTCATAACCTAATAGTTTGGTACCACCCCAATAATGCTGTGCTTCATGTTTAACTTTTTTCCAAACGGACTTCTTTGGTTCAGTTACAACTTTAACATCTTTTTTCAATTCATCAGTCTTAACAATAGGTTTATTATTATTCAATAAGGGATTATATGAATGGAAATTGCGATAGAAAGAAGGATGAAAGGGCAGTTGATTAGCACAAGAATAAGAACTTAATATGTTTCTTCTGACAATGACAGAGTAAAACACTCTGGATCTAATTAAAGAGCTCATAATGTGAATGCTTAATATGTCACTAGTTCTAGAGGACTCTTTGTAAAGAATTTTTTTTTTTTAAGTGCGAAAATCGGCTTCGAATTCCGGGGCAAACTGGGCAGGGTGACACTCAGTGGTACCAATTAGGTAAATTACTGAATTAGGAGGAAATATTTTGCTTAACAACAAGGCCGCCCCAAATATTTCAGACCAATATCAATTTATTAGTTTGTACAGCAAATGATATCAGATAAAAAGCTAAACATTATTCAGATTAACGACTTTCTCTCAATGCTTTGAACTTTTAAAAGCTGTTCTACACAATTATTCAAATGAATGTTCTTAATATTGATCATACTGTTTTCAACTGCTTTGAGGGTCTGGGGGAAACTTCCTTCGTTTTCTTGAATTATCATCTTCGCAATTCTAATATCAACACTTGCTCATTTGTGGTTGTTCTCCTTCTTTTCATTTAATATCAGTGGCTCCTTTACTAATTAAAGAATAACTAACTGTTTTAAAACCCAGACACCACAAGAAGCTTATGATCCGCGAATATTACCATATCCTTATATTCTCAGAATTACGCTAGTCTTATTATCAGGCTGAAATATTCACGCAAACAAGATTTTGTTTGAAGAGTTCGCGAATTTTAATAAAACGAAAAAAAAAAATTTAAACTCTGAATACAAAAATTCACTTGAAATCAGATCAATTTGATTAAGTAGAGTTATTGAAGACTTTCACTGGTCATTTTACAACTTTTCTCTATTCAATATTTCTGTTGAAGTCCTCTCACAGTTTCATTATTCTATTTTGTTCCAATATCAAACTATAGCATCTTTTTTATTTATTTTTTTCCACATCACTACTCATCGCACATATACATCAAAATAATTTATATATATAGTTTCAATATATCAATGGGCGCAACATTAAAAAGAAAATCAGAAGTTAAAGATTCTTTAAATCCAAGTAAGAGAGTTGCTCTATCTAAAAACGAAATAGTAAAGACAATTAAAGAAACTTTAAAAGAAAAAGAAGAGGATAATGTTGGATCAGAAGAATTTGAAGAACAAGATGATGACGAGGACGAAGAGAATGAGTCAGATGAAGACCAACAAAAAGATAGTTCAAATCAACAGAAGAAGAAATCCAAAATCAAATCCGAAGACATTCAAGTTGCTAGAGAAACTGCTGAACTATTCAAATCCAATATTTTCAAACTACAAATCGATGAATTAATCAAAGAAGTTAAGTTAAAAGATCATAAAATTGCTAAAATCGAAAAGTTTTTACACAAATTATATGAAATTATTCAAGAAGTCCCAGAATCTGAATCAAAAACTTTAGATCAAGCTGAATCTTGGTTTAGAAATAAGAAAGTAACCATTCCATTTAATGATCCAAAACCAACTAATGTAAATTATAAATTCCAATATAAAAAACCAGAAAATGTTTCAATTGTAGGTTCTTTTGGTTTGAAAACTGGTATTCAATCATCTCATGGTTTATCAATTGATGTTAATGTCATTATGCCAAATGAAATATTTCAAGCAAAGGATTATTTAAATTATAGAGCTTTACACAAGAGATCATTTTATTTAGGTTATTTAGCTGAAAATTTATCAAGAATATTCAAAAAAGAGGGATTAAATTTCTTGAATGCTTCATATACTTATTTAAATGGTGATATCTTAACCCCTGTTTTAAAATTAATTGCAACAAATCAAGATTCTGAAAATGATTACAATTTTCATAAAACAAAGTTCTCAATTAATATAATTGTGGGTTTACCTTATAAGATCTTTGATCCAAAGAAATTACTGCCTAATAAAAACTGTATTAGAGTTCAAAAAGAAGAAGATTTAGATTTACCTCCAACTCCATTATATAATGCTTCAATTTTGACAATGACTACATATAATCATTATTTGAAATATTTATACACGTTTAAAAAATCAACAGAACAATTCAAAGAAGCTTGCATCTTAGGAAGATTATGGTTACAACAAAGAGGGTTAGGTTCATCTGTTGCTAAAGGTGGATTCGGTCATTTTGAATTTGCTACTTTAACTGCTGCTTTATTGAATGGTGGTGGTAACCAAGGTAATAAAATCTTATTGCATGGATTTTCTTCTTATCAATTATTTAAAGGTGTTATAAAATACTTAGCAACTGAAGATCTAACAACTGATGGTTATTTGCAGTTTTATTCAGACTTTTCAGAAAAAACCAAATACATCTCAGGTGGTTTTAATACTCCAACAATTTTTGATAAATCCACAAAACTTAATATCTTACATAAAGTTACCAAAAATTCCTATATTTTATTAGTCCAGCATGCTAGAAGAACTTTAGATTTGTTGAATGATGTTATCAATGATAGATTTGATCTATTATTTCTAAGAAATTCAAATGTTGATTGTTTGAAATATGATTATACTGTACAATTCCAATTAGATTCAAATTTAGATGATTCATTTGGTCCATTTGAAAAAATCACACAATTGACTTATGAAAATTTCATCACCAATAAAATTTCTCAATTAATATCGTTTGGTTTAGCAGAAAGAATTAATGGATTTAACGTTTCAATTACTAATTTAAGTAAAGATTTTGAACTTTTCAAAAGAAAGCCATTTCAACCACATATTTTAAACATTCAAATCGGTTTAGTCATCAATGCTCAGGAATCAGAAAAATTGGTCACGAAAGGTCCTTTAGAAACTGATGATAGTGAACAATTTAGAACATTCTGGGGTTCCAAATGTTCTTTAAGAAGATTCAAAGATGGTAGTATTTCTAACTCTGTTGTTTGGAGTACTGATTACAAAGAACCGGTTATTTTATCCATATTATCACATGTGTTCAAAACTCATTTGAATGCTGATATCAAAATTCAAAGTACAATTTATGATTTTAATGATTTATTACCATTACCAAATATTCCTTCATCATCAAAACAACCAATCATCTCTACAATCACATCAAGTAATCTAGCTAAAAGTTATGAAGAACTTTATAAGATTTTAACTAAATTAAAATTACCATTAGCAATCAAATCAGTTTCACCAGCAAGTCCTGCACTAAGATCTACCTCGTTAATAGCACCTGTTCCATATGCTATCTCATCAAAAGATTTTTTCAACGAATTAATTGTTCAATTTGAATCATCCAAAAAATGGCCATCTGAGTTAATGGCTTTAGAAAATGTCAAGAGTGCATTTTTAATCAAAATTCATGAAATTTTAGAAAAAGAAACTGCTTATAGATCATACATTACAAAAGATCAAGATTCTGTTCCATATAATTATAACATTACAACTTTACATATCTTAACACCTGAAGGTTATGGATTTAGACTAAGAATTTTAACTGAACGTGATGAGAACTTATATTTAAGAGCAATTGGACAAGCCAAAAAGGAAAAACGGTCTGAATTACAATCAATTTATATTAAATTCAATCAAAAATATTTAGCTTCAATTGCCCACACAAGATCAATCTCAACAATTTCACATCATTTCCTGTTTTATTCTTCAACTGTTAGATTATTTAAAAAATGGTTAGATGATCAGCTATTATTAACACATTTCACAGAAGAATTGATTGAATTAATTGCTTTAAAACCATTTGTTGACCCAAGCCAATATGATGTTCCATCTTCTGTTGAAAATGGGTTTTTCAAAATCTTATACTTCTTAGCAAATTGGAATTGGAGAGAAGATCCATTAATATTAGATTTAAGTTCAAGATCAAGCAGTGATGACCAAGAAGCAGAAATCGTATCAAAATTATCAGAAAGATTAACAGTCCAATCTCATCAACAAATCAAATCAAATTTCGAAAGTATTAGAAAATTAGATCCTCAAGGTCTGAGAACTCAATTCTTTGTTGGTTCTAAAAATGATGGATCTGGTATTATTTGGTCTAAAGGTATTCCATTACCAATTGCAGCTAGATTAACTGCGTTGGCTAAAGTTGCCACGCAACTAATCAATCAAAATGGTGTTAATAAAGATACAATAAAATTACTATTCATGCCATCATTCAGTGATTATGATTTTGTTATCAGATTAAAATCAACTCCATTAGTTTTGACTTCAGGTATCTTACCAAAGGAAGGTAAATTGTTTAAAAATTTAGTGGCTAATAACGGTTCATATCCAAAGGAATTAGAATCTAAATTTGATCCAATTCTACAATTATCGAAAGATTTGAGTTCGAAATATAAAGGAACTATTTTATTTTCATATAAATTGAATAATATTAATGAAAATGGTGAAGGTGTGTTATGTGGTGTTTTTGTTCCAAAAGTTTTAAAGAAAGATAAATTCAAAGTTCAATTAGGCTATAATATCAAACCATTGGATAAAGATGAGGTTATTATCAATAAAGAAGCAATATTTAATGAAATGTTAGATTATGCTGGTGATTTCGTTACTGGATTTGAAACCAAATTGTCATAGAGACTAAACAGAATAATTGTACATAAGAATATAGATGAGTGAAATACCATTTATTTTCATGATTTAATAATAATGTAATGGTAGTGTGTACGCATGTTATTGGTGTTTTTTTTTTCAATCGAATGTAACTAATATATATGGGAGAAATGCGTAGCAAACAATATATTGTGAGACACTTCACCTCAGAAGGAATCAAATACGCATAAAGCAATCAGTGTAACGTTGAGAGACGCATAAGTATATCGTATGAATTACTCGAAACAGTTAGACTGCCAACTGATTACCGTAGCATGAGCTTGTTTGTCAAGTTTCAGTTCGTTCTGAAAATGATAAGAATGTATTTCAAATAGTGGTATATAAGTATATGATATATCCAACTTGCTTAAGTTACTTGCTACTCAGAGAACCAGTTAGTCTTGAAAATTAGACAATTATGATAGTTATAAGGTATATATTATTCCTGTTCTCTAGTCTCATCATCTTTATCCTCAAGATCACAAGTTATTCACTGCTCCAATTCCACCACAACATCAGCTTCTGGAGGATACGGCCATAATGCCACTTAGGTGCATCAATTGCAACCATTGTGGCCATCCTGTTGGTGTAAATCAATAAATATCAAGTAAATCTACAATCAAGTCAATACTATTGTAGTTCTTTTGTTACGCACACATATAGTTTTGTGCACCTTTGCACTTTGCACCTTTTATTAGAATTTTCTGTATCAATATATTCATAAGAGTTCACAATAAATCTAGCTATTAGTGGGCTTAGAAAATGGGTTTGAAGACAATTATTCTCACTTATTTGATCGGTGGTGTTACATTCCTGCCTCTGTTGTTTATTGGAGCTTTTTACCTTTTATTTGTGATGTTACCTCCGCATAATGATGAAAAGGAAGTAGATCAAAAAGACGATGACTTGTCTGATTTCTCTAATAATGAATACAGAACCTTGAAATTGAATTCAATTGAAGAGAAATTGAGGAGCGGTGTCAATGCTTATAAGTCAGGTTGGTTAACAGTCACTAGAGAATACCATCCATTCATTACAAATGCAAGTGATAAACAATTAGACAATAATAATTCAGAGAATAAATCAGCATACACTTCATTATATAAACTGGTTAAGAGTTCAACCTCGAAGAAATCAGATAACCAGAATATTGACCCAGATAAAACTCAAAAATCCAGCACAAATCAAAAGCTTTCGAAAACTGTCAGTCGTAAGAATAGATATTTCGGAGTATTAAGACATGGAAATCTTTTTCTATATAAAGATGAGACCAAGAAACAGGTTCAGCATGTTATTGTTTTATCAAATAATATTGTCACCATATGGCCTAGAGATCTAAATGATGGTGAATTGTTCAGTAAAAGAAGTGCAATCTGTATTCTAAAGAAAAAACCAAGAAGAGGTTCTGATGTTCCACCTAAATCATCATCTGCATCATTGAATCCACCTGAGGAATATTCAACTTTAGATATTCTGGAGAAAGGTACATTGCCTCCAAGAGATATGGGGTTCTTTGTTTATCCTGACACTAATTATGAAAAAGAAGATTGGTATTTTGATTTAATTAGAGCAACTAAAAATGAAAGCTTTGAACCTACTGGATCTGAATTTGATAAAATTGAGCCATCAATTTATGCTAATCCATTGAATTTTTTAACATCAGATATCATTGGCTTAATTCAAACGATACATTCATCAGAAGGTCAATCACAAACTCGTTGGTTAAATGCTATAGTTGGTAGATTGTTCTTAAGCTTTCAAAATACAGAGCGTTTTGAGAATTTAATTAAAAATAAGATATTGAAAAAGTTGGAGAAAATTAATAAACCTGGCTTCTTGGATGATTTCAAAATAACCAAAATTGATGTTGGTAAATCTGCTCCGTTTGTTACTTTCCCAAGATTGATTGATTTAAAACCTGATGGTACTACCAAGATAGGTCTTCATTTTTCATATACTGGTAAACTTTCATTACAAATTTCAACAAATGCTAATATAAATTTAGGCAGTGCTTTCAAAACTCGTGAATTCAGCCTATTACTAGCTGTTACAATAAATAGAATAGAAGGTCCATTATTGCTTTCACTGAAACCTCCTCCATCATCAAGATTTTGGTATACATTTGAACAAACTCCAACAATTGACCTTACAGTTGAACCAGTGGTTTCACAACGTCAAATCACTTACAGTATGATCAATAATGTTATTGAAGGTAAATTGGTTGATTCTTTGAAGGATTCTTTAGTTTATCCAAGCTGGGATGATCTAACATTCTTTGATACTTCAAGTGAATTTTATAGGGGTGGAATCTGGGATACAACAAAGAGACCTGAATCAAATACAGAGGATGTTGATGAAGAAGTGAAAGAACAGTTTAATGGACAATATGAACTAGATGATGAGGATGCAATCACAATTAATTCTTATTTTGCCTCAGGCAATGATTTTATTCAATCTGAGCAGGATTCATTAAGATCAAGAGAAGCTAATACAATCAAATCCAAAACTTCAATGAATAACCTCAAACAAAAAGGGGAACCTCATATTGATACGTCAAATGAACAGTTCTTATCAAATGGTTCTTACGTTTCAAGAGAATTAAGCTCCAATTTGACGAATGATATCGAGAAACCTTCAAGAATGCAAATAATATCAGAGGAAGCAGCTGCTGGTAAGAAAACAATCTCAAATGGATTGAAGAAAATCAGTAAATGGTACCAAGAAAAGAATAGATCATCAGGAAGTATTCAGTCAAAGGATTCCTATAAACCACCAGAAATGATCTCACAAAGAAGAGCACCTGAAGTTCAGCAGAAAGTTAATCACAAAAGATCAGTTTCAAAGGAGAACAATAGATTCATCTCAAATGACGATCAAATAATCACTTCACCAACATCATCATCACATCAAAAGAAATCATCAGTTTCATCCGCTCAAAAGACTGCTCCAAAACCTCATAGTTTCCCACCTGAATATTTATATGGTCTTGATTCTTCTGAGAATGCTGAACAGCAAACTAAAAATTTGCAACCCAATAAAATCCCAGTGATGAAAGTTCCATATGAAAAGCTTCAAGAATCTGAAATGAATTCATCTACCACATTACCATCAAAATTACCAAAATTACCAGCTAGAAAACCAGTACCAATAGAAACTTCAGAAATAACATCAGTAATAGATAAAACTGAAGTTTTGAAGAACAATGAAATCAATGAAGTGGTTGTAAGAACTGCTGAAGAAGAGGAACGTGTTGATTGTTTTGAACCAATGTCATTAAAAGATCTTTCAAACGATAACAATGAACTATCTGCAAAATCAGCTCCACCAAAGTTGCCAAAAAGAGACAATGCACCAGAACTATATGAAAGGAACACTTGTTCAACAGAATCACAGACTCTACTCACCACAGCTCCTGAATTACCAACGAGAGATAATGCACCAGTTTTGCCTCATTATTCATTACCTTCAAGGAAAGCCCCACCTCAATCTGCAATCTTAGAGACTCATTCATCTGAAAGACAACCGCTATCATTACCAGAAATGACTGATCTAATCTCAGATGACTTGGATTATGCTACTCAAGCTTCACAGAATTCGAAAAACGACTCTGTTGATGAATATGATAAAAGTTCTGAACTACAAGAATAGAATCATTCCAAGTTCACATTCTTATATGTGTCCCCAGTCTCATAAGGCAACAAAAAGTAACTTCTGTTCTACAAATGTCTTCATTAACATATCATTATTTATTTTCATTAAATTTCGTAAATCTATAAATCTCATTTTGAGATCACCAGAATGCCATCCAACCAATGTACATTTGACATAAATTTTCGATTGAAGTAGCTTCTTGAATTAGATATTCTGCTTGACCTTGCACACCAATAGGTAACCCTTCATGATCTAAAATCCCTCTGATTTTTCTCCTGATTGCACTTAATGCGCCTCTTGGCGTGTTTCTTGCCTTTCTTTTGTTTGACCAATCCATAATTGGATCATGTAAGAAACTCTCTAAAATATTCATTAAAATAGTTTCATTACTTCTAATTAGTTGCAATGTAACCTCACAAGATTTTTTGAAAGTACCTTCAACCCCAGTGATACCAAATGCGTCAACCATGTTCTGAGTTAATCTGAATGGAACTCTTTCAGGAACGGCTAGTTCTAAACCTTTTTCAAATAAACAGTCAAAATCAACATGAAACAATCCACCATCTTGACGGAATAGTAAATTTTCTCCATGTCGATCACCTAAACCTAACATATAACCGACCATTGACATGACTGCTGTGGTTCTTGTATAATTATTTCTAGCATGGTACCAATCTTCAGGGTCTGGGAAATTTTCAATGAACCATTGGTATAAAACTGGCGGATATTTTGCTAAAATCTCTTTTTTAAACAATTCTGCCTTTTCTGAAACATCATTGTTAGGCAAATCGGTAACTCTTTTGATTGCTGCAATATCTAGAGTTAAACCAATGTTATAATAATGAGTTTTCAAAATATCTCTCATTGTTCTAGTGTTTTCAACCCATTCAATAATTCCATAATTTTCATTCAATGGGATAACAGCATATGTTGATATATGCAACTTTCTTTGCTCTGATTCATAATCTTTCTTTAATAGATGATCAACCATAGTGGTAAACTCCATTAGTTTTGCATCTTTACGTAAATCATCATTTGGTTTGCATAAAATACTATAAGTTAGCCCATCTGAACCAACCAGATATAATCTTCTTGGTCTTTGCATGGAAGCTAGAACATCAACATTATCTTTGAATTTATTGATAGTGATACTAGAAGAATTTGGAAACGGGTTATTAGTCTTCAGATTTTCAACTGATGTTGATAATGTTATTTGAAAGTTGGTTTTAGAAGGGACAACCAACTGGGAAGGTGTTACATCAAAATTAAATTCAAAATTATCTTTTAAGGACAATGATGTTTTGACTTTTGGTGGCAATTGTTTCTTAGAAACACTTATTAATTGATTAAATAATTGTTTGGATGATTGTAAAATTCGACTATTACTCATTGAAGGATTTGAAACATGATCTGAGGTCTCAAATAAATCCAAGATTTTTTTGCCTTTTCTTGATCTATCAGCTTGCGTTGATTTATACTGTGCTAAGACTGACCATAATGCATGAGATGGGTATTCTTGGACAACACTATGAGCTAGACTAATGATGATTTGACTAGTTACTTTATCAGAATGTAAAATACGTGATAAAAGTTGAGAAAAAACAGTATACCAATAATACTTTGGAAGTTCATAACCATGTTTTTGAATTTCATCATAAATAGCTTGTAAATTTGCTTTTCTGTCTGACAAAGCTTTCAATTTATGAGAATCTGAAAGTTCTTGAGGGAATTCTAGAATAGATTCCGCAAAGTCTAACCAAATGGTTAGCAATTTGGGCAAAGCTTCAAACAAATATTTAGGACCGAAGCTGATTGCTTTAAGGTAAAATAGAACAATTTTTCTCTCATTATCACCACTAATATCTTTTAGATTAACTTTTTGAGAGTTTAAACTTTTTAGATCAAATAATTTATTGAAATACCTACCTAGGTAGTAATATGGTTTATCCCATTTTTGATCCAGTTTAACAGCTGTGGTATACTCTTCAATAATCTTATTCGAACTGGTATTATTAGATAATTCTAACCATTTGGTATATTTTAGTTGAATGATAGCTAAAAATCTTTGATTGTTTTTATCATGACCCTCTTTAGATCTTAACTCATCAATAAGTTTCAGAGCTCTTGAATTGTCACCTTCAGCCCAAAGAATTTTAGCATATTCAAAATCAGTTTCTTGATTGTCTAAAGATATAGCATGCATAATAGCGGTTGTGGCTAAGTCTAATCTATTATGTTTCCTGGATGTTCTTGCTAATTTCAACCAAGTTTCGCTAGAATCTTGAATACTCAATTTAGTTTTAATGATTGAATCA
Organism: Phaffomyces thermotolerans; assembly: GCA_003707215.2. Taxonomy (NCBI): domain Eukaryota; kingdom Fungi; phylum Ascomycota; class Saccharomycetes; order Phaffomycetales; family Phaffomycetaceae; genus Phaffomyces; species Phaffomyces thermotolerans. Next base: position 6,415 of record PPNJ02000009.1, on the reverse strand, counting down.
GCTACTTTTCTGAAAGAGGAAATAAACCAGGATGATTTAAAATCGTTACCACTTTGTGCTAATCTATCATCTAAATGGGTTTTGAGTAAAGTGAAAGCTTGGACATCCTTAGATTTTGCAACAAAACTATCTAAATCAGTCAAAGAATGCAACAAGACTAGATTAGGTTTTATTTTATTAACAGATATGTTTTTATTTAAGCCAAGTTGTGCACCTAACATCAAATAAACATTATCAGATGATCTCTTGTACGCTTCAATATCATTGTTTTTGAAATGCAATAATGCTTTACCAATATGATAGTTTATTAAATTCTGATTATCAGTGAAGCTTTCAAAAGACTCTAGCCTGGAAACCCAGTCTTGAACATAATTTAATTTTCCTGATAAAGTAGAAGACTCTAAGCCTAGATCTAACCATTCTTTAGAAATGTTTTCATCTGTAACGACCAAGTCTAACTTTTCTAGAACTTTATCATATAATTGATGATCGAATAAAGATTTCAATAATCTAGTATCACTATCTAGTCCTTCATTGAGTTTACCTTGGTTAAGATCTGCATCACCTAACGCAACTAGACAATCTTGAGCCATTCTCCAGTTATCACTGTATTCTAATTGTGTAATTCTATCTTCCAAGTTTTTGACAGAAAATTTATGCAAAGCACCATCTAATGCATCATAATCTCCAATGTTAGCATAAAGTGATTGTAATGTGCTGAAACTATCTGTGAATGATTTATTGTCATTCAGTCTATATGATTGTTCCAGATACAGTACAGACCTTTCAAAAGAGTTGGATTGAAAAGATCTTTTAGACATCAAATCATGTGGTATTTGTTCAAGTAGTGAATTGACTTTAGCAATAGATGGATCAGGTTTTTTGAAGTTTTTTCTTTTGAATAATTGTTTTCTAGCAAAAATCCATTTTCTAAAATAATCCAATAAAGAAAAGATTGATTCATAAGCTAATCTTAAGTTTTCAGTTGCCATATGATGGGCTTGTTCAGTATCAAAACTCAAAACATTCAAAATTTCAGTCTTAATAATTTCAAAGTGTTCGTCATTACCTGCAACGATTAAATGTAAAGCAGCATAAGGTAGTAAAAATGCGCTTAAAGAGAGATCTTGATCTTTCACTAAACCAGAACAAACTTTTAAAATAGGACCCACTGCTCCAAAGGATGCTCTTTTGAGCAAATCTAATGTAAATAATCGTAACCATTTTGTATGACCTCTTGCTATTGTAAAAATGGGATAATCTAAAGTGGTGTAATCACTTGGTGTAATAGTATACTTTGAAGAAACTAGAGGAGTTAAAGTTGATTTAGCAATTTCACTGAATTGGGACCATAAAATTGATTCTTGTGAGTTTTTATTTAATGATTGAAAATTCAAATTGGCCAACCCACACAATTTCAACAATTCTTGCATTGAATAAGCTAAAAACAGTTGATGTGTTGGATAATGAGATGACCAAAATGCAGGAACTAAGTGTTGATTTAAAAATTTTAGCATAAAACCGATTCTCTCTTTATAGTCCTCAAAATCTGATGCTATTATAAATTGACCTTTTCTCTTTTCAATTTCAAACTTGGTTGAATCTAAACAACCGATTAATCCAATACATTTGGTACACTGCAGACAGATTTCATCATTTGATTTGAATTTAATCAAAATGTTTAGTAATGAACTCATCAAGTCTTCAATATCTGATTTAAAGCTTGTTTTTTTCAAAAAAGTAGAGAAAAAGACCTTTTGATACTGATTCAAAAATCTTGACAAATCAGCAAGACTTTGTGTTGCCACATTTAGATTATCAGATCTGCATCTTCTTATTATATCTTTCAACAAATAAATTGGTTTTTGCTTTTGAATTGAGTTCATAACTTTTGAAAAAATCTCTGCTAATTCATCAACTTCAGCAACTGAGTAAAATGTGAAAATATGTTTTGCTCTAAATGATTCTGATTTGTCAAATAACGACCTGATTAACCTTTTGGCTTCTTGTTTACATTTAAGATCAAAAGAGTCCCAATTTTGGATAACTATAGCGATTGATTGATCTAACAATGTAACAAGATGTGTGTCCTCCAAATTTTGGACTAAAACTCTCCAACAGTGCAATGTTGCCTCTTTCAATGAGTCTAGTTCTAATGCAAATGTTAAACATGTATAAATTTGGGGTAAAACAGAAACAATTGAAGTGTCTGCAATAGTTGATAATAATTCGATGGCATACACAGATTTTAATTTATCACTTGATGCTTGTTTTCCTTTTCTGTCACGAATAGATTCAAAAAAGCATTGGACCACACCCAAAATATTTGATTTCAAAAAAATTGAGATTAAATCTTTTTCTGGAAGGTTTGAATTCCAAAGTTTTAAAAAAAACTTTAATCCTAAAATTATAGAGTCCTTATTACTATTATCTGGTGTATAAAATGTCAAAATTTCCCAGAAAACATTAACAGTTGAGATTATTTGATTTAAATTATATTGTTTTATTTGGGGACAAGCATTGACTAAAATCGTTTGTAGTTTATTTGGTGTTATATCAGGGATAGTCATAACCAGTACAGCAACAATTTTTTGTCTATTATCCCAGACCAAAGTGAACTTATCATGATTTGAGACAATAGCAATTTTACCCAGTAGATCTTTTTTATAATAAGTTAATAAATACGGAACAGTATTCGAAGAAGTTCTTTCAAGGATTGATTCCGCTGAAACTTCCACCAAATCAGAGATTCTTTGTGAAATGAACGGCTTAGTATCTAATTGCTGCGCCATTTTAATACTGATGTCGGGTAGAGTTGGGCTTAATAACTTCCAACAACTGATCTCCTTCGAAATAGATATCAACTTCAACTCATGAAATGATATTGCTGATTGGTACAAGTTTGATGCAAATAAAAAATGAATTAACTTGAAAACAATAGCACGTAATCTTTCACCTTCTGCATCTTTAGCCATTTCTCCCCATATGAAAATTACTGATTCTGTTAAATATTCACACTGAATCAAGTTTAAACTTTCTAAAAATTTAACAATCAACGTGAAGTTATTATCTTGGATGTGATGTTTTGCGAATGCTAATAGTGGAAAAATTATTGCAGATGAAAGTCTAATTTCTCTATTTTTAGATTGTAGATGAGCTTGAATGAGTTGGAAGAAGGTATTTGAGGAAGACAATTTTGGTGGCTGAAAATGTAAAAAGATTTTATAAAAAGTGTTTAGATAACACATTGTTAAAACTGTATTCGTTCTATCAATCTTATTAATTCTTTTGTTTAAATATGTGAATAATTCACCAATTAATGGATTTTCTTCTATTGTTGGTCGTAGTGGATTGATGTTATTTGATGATAATGATGGTTTCAGACAATCAGTGCAAATTCCAGTTTTTAAATCTAGTTTGTCTGATAGATAGCATGTGATTGTTCCCATCGAAGATATTATCAAAAATTCATCAATATCTGATAATTTTGTTAAGTTATTAACATATCTAATCCAGGAATTGATTGATTTGATTTCAGTAGTTGGTTGGAATTGAAGCAATTTTAATAATAAATGGTCATGAGAATATGATGTTTTTGTCTTTAATTCAATTGCATGTCTTAATTCTTCTAGTCTTGAATTTTGGAAAGGAGTAGTTCCATTCAATTTTGTTGTAGAATTTAAAGATGAATGAATTATTAAGATAACTTTTCTTAAAGTTGGCGTGATTTCAAATTTGTCTAATAGCTTGTAGATACTTTTCAATCTTAAGGAATTCTGAAACAATTCAACATTATTGGAATCAATACACTTATCAAAACAAAACAATAATGCGAAACTGAAACTCATTTGAGTATTTTGAAACTTATTTATATGTGAAGAATGTAAAAAATCATAAAAAAAGTCTAACAGCAATTTCAATCTTGTGAAGTGAATATATTCTCCACCCAAACAGTAATTCAACAAATTCATCATCATATTTGACTTAATGCCATCTAATTGAGTAACATAAACTGAACCTGAAAGACCAGAAATTGCATAATCTATTTTTCTTGAAACTGTTTCAAACTTTTGGTCATACGAGTCATCCAATAACAACTGATCTCTTATTTCTGAATCCGTTAGAATTGAGAAAAGATTAGTGACAATCGAAAGATTTGACAACAGTAAATCTTGCGTTGGTGATTTAAATAACCCATTTAAGTGAGCATTCAAAGTTGAAATGAAGTAAAGTTGAATATCTTTTTTATAACTGAATAATCTTAATTTGAATGAAATAGCGTGTATGATAGTAATAACGGTTTGTTTGACAGTATTAACTAAATTTTCATTTATAGTTGATAATAATGGAATTAAAGATTGGAAAATCCATTTGAAAATAGGGACATCTGATTCCTTTTCTTTTTGATTCAATAACAATGGTGTTTTATCAATTATCTTATCAATTGCTAATAGACATTCAGTCAACCAGAGATTGAGATCAACTTCTTGTGGTCTATGCTTAGACTGAATACCATGTTTCAATATAAGATGTAGCATTTTGAACTGTGTTTCTAGGGAGTCATCTAAGCCAGAAGATGATTGAAGCACAGAGTGTACAAGATCATTGAGCGCCTCAAACCCGATCCCACTGGTACTCATTCAAGATCTGATGGCAAATAGAATATTGAACTGTAATCGTTTAATGTAAAAATGTGTACTGTTTATTGTTTATTGTTTTTGCTTACATAATCTTGATCCGACTTCCGACTTCCAACTCAAATTGATTAAAACCTTTGTAATAACAATAACCACTCACTGCAGCCTGTTCAACAGATTATACGACTTCATTTGAGTATAATCTACTTTTCTTGATTTTCTTAAATTAGTCACTTTGGTATATATATTGAACGTATTAGAATTGTGTCATTTTAGTAGCTACATCAATTAGTTAATTACAGGTCATCTAGTTTCTTCGCATTATAAGCCGTATGAGAGTCCTAGGACCATTCATAAGCTTATTTGGTATTCATCTGAGCTATAAAATGTTGATTTCTGCCTATAATAACAATTTACCCTAGCTGATTTTGTGTAACCACAAAAGCGAATTTAGAAATTGTGTTAAAGCTCACTTCATTACTCTACTTTAACATATCTATCATCAATGAATGGCCTCTGATATAAGATGGGAATATCTTACCATCTTATATCTTAATTGATCTGGCCCACCAATAAGTTAGTAATATCATTTAACACCATCAACCGTGAAACATCGACTTATTAGGTCTTCATATCAGAGCCTTGACCTAGTTACTCAATTCTTTGATACTGATACCTATACTTTCACTAACAAAATTATCCTATAGTCTTGATATCAATCAGTTCTTCAACTCTAAAATCTATCGCCATAAGCTAATAACATTCATCACAATCCATCATCATTAGAGCCTTGATCTGGTCAACCAATTCTTTGATTTTTACATCTAATATCAAAACCATCACCTTATTAGAGTCTTGATCTGGTCAATCAATTCTTTAATCCTGACATCTAACACCATCAACTACTAACATTAGTCACAGTTTCCACCTTATTGAAGTCTTGATCTGTTTAATCAATTCTTCAATCCTGATATCTAACACCATCAACTACTGACATTTGTCACAGTTTCCACCTTATTGAAGTCTTGATCTGTTTAATCAATTCTTCAATCCTGATATCTAACACCATCAACTACTAACATTCATCATAGTCTATCATCATTAGAGCCTTGATCTGGTCAATCAATCTTCTAATCCCATCTAACACTATTAAATACTCAGATTAAATCACAATATTTCATATTATTATTGGAGTCTTGATATGATCACACAACTCTTTAATGCTGATATCTAACGCCATTGGATCACATTCTTAATTGATTCTTGATCCTGAATCCTGATATTTACTACTAACATTCACCACAGTCTTTATCTTATTAAAGGATTGACCTGGTCAGTCAATTCTTTGATCCTGATATCTAATACCATCAGCAACTAAAATCAATCACAGTCTTCATCTTGTTATCATTCATCATCGTTTTCATCTTATTAGTGTCTTGACCTGGTCAGTCAATTCTTTTAATCTTCCCATCTACTGATCAATAGGTTATTCAACGTCAACTTCACAAATGGTTATCAATGTTATATTTTTTGGGTATCTTCATTGACTATACTGATTAGCTCTTTATCTTTAGAAAGTTAAGGTCTAGCTTTCCATTCATTCTGGGTTATCAATTGTGTCATATGAATCAAAAAATCAATCAAAAAATATTCTGGAAAAAAAAAGTTAATGGTAATCATTCCAAAATAATCATACAGATACTCTGGGGCATTCTGAGGCTAATAATAGGTTCAGAGATCCTCCTAATTAAAAGGATCTCAAGATAACCCACCTAAAA
>PPNJ02000077.1:0-13915 GCA_003707215.2 Phaffomyces thermotolerans | reverse complement strand
ATGATTCAACTGAAGAGTCGACAGAAGATGTTTCAACCGAAGATGATGATTCAACTGAAGAGTCGACAGAAGATATTTCAACTGAAGATGATGATTCGACTGAAGATTCAACTGAAGATGACTCAACTGAAGATGGTTCAGCTAAAGATGATGTTTCAACTGAAGATGATGATTCGACTGAAGATTCAACTGAAGATGATGATAATTCAACTGAAGAGTCGACAGAAGACGATTCAACAGAAGATGATTCAGCTGAAGATGATGATTCAACAGAAGATTTGACTGAAGAATCAGATGACAATCCAACAGAAGATAATTCAGTTGAGAAACTAGATAAAGATGATTCAACTGATGAAGTAATTGAAGACTGGACTGGAGAAGATTCAAAGAAGGATTTGGTAGAAGAAGTTTCAATTAAAGATTGGGTAACGACAGACTCTGATGAAAAAACTGATGAACTTGGGAGAGTAACAATGACATCTTGAGGAGGTAGATGTCCTGGTTCAGCAGGCTTATTAGGTCTAATGGGTCTACCAGGAAATGTAGTTTCTTCCGGCATGGATGATTCAATTGAGGAAAATGATTCAACATATGAACTGATTAAAGATGAGGTAGTAGAACGTAATTCTACATCATTTGAAGATGCTGGTCTGAAGGTGGTAGTGGCTGTACCTGGAACACATTGATAGTAAAAATCATTTTGACTTGAACAGTAGAATCCGCTAGAACAACAAGCATTGTAACCTAAGTTGATACCACCGCAAGGTTGATAATTACCAGCTGTAGTGGTACAAGATGAGTCAACAGCAGAAGTAATCTTAGATGAAGAAGAAGTGGAAGTAGCTGTACCTGGAACACATTGAGCATACCACTCATTTTGAGTACTACAGTAATATCCATTGGAACAACAAGCACTGTAACCTAAGTTGATACCACCGCAAGGTTGATAATTACCAGCTGTAGTGGTACAAGATGAGTCAACAGCAGAAGTAATCTTAGATGAAGAAGAAGTGGAAGTAGCTGTACCTGGAACACATTGAGCATACCACTCATTTTGAGTACTGCAGTAATATCCATTGGAACAACAAGCATTGTAACCTAAGTTGATACCACCGCAAGGTTGATAATTACCAGCTGTAGTGGTACAAGATGAGTCAACAGCAGAAGTAATCTTAGATGAAGAAGAAGTGGAAGTAGCTGTACCTGGAACACATTGAGCATACCACTCATTTTGAGTACTGCAGTAATATCCATTGGAACAACAAGCATTGTAACCTAGGTTAATACCACCGCAAGCTTCATAATTACCAGCTGTTGTAGTACAATCACCAACTGCTATAGTAGTCCCACCTACTGAAGATGAAGTTGTAGCTGGAGTATTTGATGAAGATGAAGCAGTTGATGAAGTTCTGGAAGCTAGTGCGGATGATGATGAAGTTAAATTTGGAATCAAACTTGATGCTGCAGATGATGTTGGAATTGAGCTAGAAGTTAAAGTGGAGACTGGCTTAGCAGATGTTGTAGCGGTACCTGGTACACATTGAGCATACCAATCATTTTGAGTACTGCAGTAATATCCATTGGAACAACAAGCATTGTAACCTAGGTTAATACCACCGCAAGCTTCATAATTACCAGCTGTTGTAGTACAATCACCGCTTGTTGAAGTAGTTCTATCTGGAGCTAAGGAAGTAGTTTCACCTAGTGAGGATGAACTAGTGGTTAGACGTGGAGTTGGTGTATTTGATGAAGATGAGGCAACTGATGATACTTGTGGATTTTTGATTGGAGAGACACATCCTTTTGGCCAATAGTATATTGGAGAATCTGCATTTGAGTTACCATTATTATCAGCATTGCATCCTGTCATATAATCGTATGAAGCGTCATAACCATTCCAACTTCCATTCCAATCAAATTGAATCTGATAATTTGACATCATGTGGACATTTCCTTCTGAATCTGGTTCTAAATCTAGATTGAATGTGTACTCAAAATCATTTGGATCATCGATTTCTTGATATACAACAACACCTTGCTTAATTCTGTATAATACTTTGCTTAGACCTCCAATGAATTTGACTTCGTCTAAACTAGATAACGGATGAGAATCTTTGGCTTTGAATTTGATGGTAACATCATAGTTATTTCCGCTATTATAAACAACTTTGGAAACACTGATGTCAGCTAGTGGAATCTTGCCCTTGTTGTGCCAGGCAAAATTTAAATCTGGACATTTATTTGTTATCGATTGTGGAGGACAAGTTACACTAGCAACAGTTGATGTAACGAGCCCCAACAGGTTTAATAATATAGAGTTATTGAGTCTCATAAATATAAATTATTTGTTAGATGAACAAAATGTAACCGTTGCGGATTTTGAGGGATCTAAAGGTAATTTATACAAGCTCAAACCAGTATAAACTTTGAAGTACTCTTAACATGCATGTAATTATTATCAGGATTTAAGGTTCCCAATAATAGACAATTTTGCTATTTACGTCGATGTTATGTCGAGTAGAATTATCCAGAAGGCGAATTTATTTCTATGTAACTTCCTTAAAATGTCGAGTCACCTAATGAATCAATGCTCATGCACTGTGCACTGTGCAGTAGATCTGCGCGAATACTTATACATTCTACTTTATGTACTTGAATTTTCGGAAAAAAACTCCCACAATCATGAGAAAACTTTTAAAGGAGAAATATCTCGAGAGTCGAGAGTAGTCAATGCATTCATTACATATATACTACTTAGGAAAGTCTGTCCTTAAAGTCGATATATCTATAGACTACTTTGCTTTACTTATTTTGACGAGGTACAAACTTTAAGTCATTCCTTGGTCAGCTTTGTGACTTATATACCCGAATTTGATATTAATGTCCGTTGATCTTATAGTTTTTATCTATCTCCGTCCACAAAAGCTATATGTTTTATAGTTGAAGAAGAATTTGTAAGGAAGCTAATATCTTGTAAGTGTTCCATTTTTATGCCCTGACTTGAGCCTTACAAATACTATAAATCAATCATCGGAGGTTAGAGTTGGAAATAATTGCCATGCTCAGCCAACTCAATTTTCAATGCTCATCAATGATCATTAAAAGTTGTTGTACTTGTAAATTGTAATTGTAACTAGTAATAGGCTAATAGCGGATCTTTCATACAAAATACGATGAATTTAAACGGTCTACCTTTCATCAAGGGCCAAAGGCCTATAAGGCCGAAATTCCAATTTTGTCGTAAACGCATATTCAGGTATGTTATATATACTATGCATATTTATACATATCACATCTATAAAATCGCACGATCGTGAAGGGCGTTTATTATTTGATGATATAATGTGACTTTAAAGTCATCTGGAAAAAAGACAAGAACAAATTATAGCTAAGTATCTATTATAATCCATTAGGGACCAAAAAGTTATCGAACGGTTGTCGCTATCTATTTATTATATACCTAATACCTATCTTAAAAAATTTAATTATTTCTGGTCTACGGCATTTCGTCGATCAGGATTCAGTTATATCAAGCCTGCCAGGGCCTTGGCACATACTCAGTTAATCGGATCTCAGATCTAAAATCTGAGGACCTATAATATGTTGCGGTTTTAAAAGTACTCCAGTCCAAATTTCATCTTTGATATAACTTCTTGTAGTAACTTCTAGGCTACCCTAACTTCTAGGCTACCCTAACTTCTTACTTCTTATATAATATTATAACTAATTACTAATTACATATGAGTTGCTAATAGCTATTGTAATTAAATTGTATATATAATTAGGAATTTCTATCTTTAAAATCATGTCTCAGATTTTTTTTCCTGGAATAATACTATATATAGATACTATGTGTTTATAGAAAATAAGCTGCGCATTGTATATATACAATATATATCGCTTATAGTATATAAACCTAAATTTCTAATATGCTAGTTGTCATACTAACTATAGTTAATATGTCAGTAGTTCAAATTTTCTAGATGTGCTTAAAAGCTCAATTTTTGGTTAGTAGATCTACATTCTATACATATAATTTGCACTTGACATATAGCAATTGCCAACTTGGTATATTGATATTCAATATTAGTGGAACGAACTTGTAAGTTGTCTGATATTGAAGCTTCCTGACACTTGTCTAAATTTGTTTATAAGTTATGAACGATACATGAAATGGTTGGAGCTTTTGAATTAGATCTTTTTCTTCATTTTTACAATTCAACATTTCGTGAATCTTACTAGTGCTACTCATTAAGCTCATTATACTTTATTTAGGCTAGGCACTTAATTCTTTTACAAAGGATATTTATACTCGAAATTATAAATCATCATGTAACCGATCACCTCCTGTGACCTGTCTCAGATCTGTTGTATAAATTTTGGATTAGAGTCTATATATAGATAACAGGCTTAAGCCGGCTTTTAAATTGACAACTAATTTGCTACTTTGTCAGAACTGAGAGCAACTATGGCCATTGGTTGGTATCTATAGCTAATTATAATTAGTGTTTATCTGTCTCTCAATTATCTAATTACGTTATTACGTTACAAATTGATTCTAAAGAACTTGCAATTTCTGTCTCAGATCTCGTGCGTTCTTGAAATTAGTGTCCAGGAGATGAAAGTCAGAAGACCAAACTAAACTCTTTTCCCTCAATTTCTTCGAATCTCTAATTTATTTTCATAGTCATTCTGATAAAAGTTGATATCTAAGTTTGATAGAAACTTCAAACTAGGTTTAGAAAATCTTCGATCTTCGAAATCTCGATCCCCGGTTCCCGATTGTAGATCGTACCTTATAATCCACATAAAGTTACATGATATAAGCCCACAACTTTCATCTATATGCATGTTCACAGTTGAAAAAACTCAATATCTGCACGTATACGTTTTTTAAAAAAATATATACAAATTAAGTATTTAACTTGCATGTAACTTGAAATTGTAATTTATTATTCCAATTATATATAAAATATATATATATATATTAGTGCTGATAATAGAATCACAAAAAAGGGGTTTTTATAAGTTGTATAAATTTGAATGTAAGTTAATTAAAAATAAAAAAAATTAACATTTATGTACGTAGAATTTAGATATGTACAAAAGGAATCCTGAATTTTAAGAACTTTAATTAGAGATCCAATTTAAATTTATATTTCGCGCAGAAATGAATATTAATGATCAGTGTTCTAGAAGTATCCTCATTCGGCAATAAGGACTCACAACTTTCACGAGTCACTGGGAGGATTTAAAGAGACATAGTACTACATACCACATAGAAATTAAATATGAAGTTGATACACTCCACATATTAGAGACTACATAGTGGAATCTGGATTTACTGTATCTTTCCTATTCTATCAAATAAAAAAAATCAGAGAGTCCAACTCCTATTGAAAAGATATAAACTATTCTTGAATCTTGACCTTGAAATCTAAATTATTCTACTATTCATGTTCCTGCCAGGTATCCAGACAATTTACTAAAGTAAGCTGGTATCATGTATGTGTAAGATATTCAAAATTGTCTCAAATTTGAAATATAAACAGAAATGTAAACAACATCGAGTTTTTTCAAAATTTCAAAACAGTCCTTTACAACAAAACATAAAAATAAACAACTACAAAAAAACTTGGTGATCCAGTTTGTGGTTCCTCAAGATCAAGATTAATGGGTTTTTTCTCAGTGTTACTGTTATTGATTAGTCGGCAAATACATTACTTACATTACTAACCGATTTCAAGTCTTTCAGGCCTTTCAAGCCTTAGTAAATGGGAATGAGTCTCCTAATTTCATCCATACCTGCGCTAGCTGATTTAAACATAAAGTTCGCAAGCTGACACTAATAAATCTGTAACGTCGTTGTTAAATCAGTTCGCTCAACAATAAAGCTCTCAAGATATCAAAAAATGATTTTATAGCCTTGTTGCATTTCAGTGAAAAACTTTTCAATGCCCACCAATCAAATAATCGTAATAGCTAGCTGCTGCTGATTCACACTCTTGTAAAGGTTTGCTCAATGATAAGTCACTCAACTCAATAAAACCCAAAAACATGGAATAGCGAACAAATTTCTAGAAATAACAATTAGATGATATTCGTCGAAGATGAAAAGTTGGTTGAATGAGGATGGTCAATATATTAAGAAAGAAGTCATTTCAACTGACAAATTCGACATATTCTTACAGACTTTATTCACCCAATTGGCAGCTCAAATCTATTGTGATTTTGAAATTAGTGTATCATACCATTTATCATTAAATTTTGTTGATTTGATTGTCATAAATCCGCACAAATCTTTCAAAGGAGCACATACATGTTCATAATTGCCTCCAGTTTTTCTCTCACACCTGAAATCTCAAGTATCTCAAAGCTATGCAACGATTGTAATAAAAAAGGTCATATACCCCTCGCTTCAATTTTCAAACCGTTTAAAAGCAGAATTAGAATACCAATAAGGAGTTCAATATTCAAATTGTAAAATCTTCAGAAATAAAACAGTTTAGGTTGTTGAGTCAATTAAAAAAATTTGTTTACGAAAGCCAAAAGGAGAGATCATGGTTAATGATGAACTGAAACTGAACGGAGAGTGTTGAAGAAACCCAAACTCTATAATCATTATTAGATATTAGTAGATATCAAAGTTACATGATACAATCATCTTCAAGACCTGATAAATTAGAAGCTTTCAGTGGAAAATTTCATCAAACTAAAGCTATTATTGATAAAACAAAGTTTAAAATGGCTAATGCTTAGTGTAATTGAGGTTTGAAGGTGTATATAATTTTGTTATATAGTGCATCAAATAGTGAGACTAGGTCTCGTATCTGATAATAAGGATTAATTATGGTGATTGAGCGGTAGTTCGCAGCATAGGTATATAATATTAGCCGTAAGCTAGAGAATAAAGAAGTATATTAAACAATTGATCTGTACTCAAGATATAGAAGTTAGTTATATAAAAGTAGTTGGAGAGAACATACAGAGAAATAATCTACTCCTTATATATTGAAAGCAGTGGCAAAGGATTGGGATTGACTTCTTCCAAAATAGGTGTAATAGAGTTCTCTAGAACAAATTGAGAGCGATTTTAGGACCATTTGGAAGTATGAGGTTGCGATCTCATATTTTCAGTAGAAGATTCTGGAAAGAACGACTCCGCGGAATATGTTCCTATATAGTATTATACGTAACAATATAATTTATATATAGTAACTAGTTGTAACTTGTAAGTACTGTAACTGCATAAACAGAATTTTATATTTTCAATTTTTCATATACGTCCTGAACTAAACTGCAATATTGTTCTTTCAAGACTGCATATTTTGTCCAGATTTTTGAGCCAATGAGAAGTAAAATTGAGTATATTATTTTATATATACTCATTTTCATCACTCTAGTCGACGCGAGGTTTCGTAACCTCGGAATTAAGTGATCTCAGTCAAGAGTCCTAGTCTATATTGTCTATTCTCCGTTATCTGATTCAATTTAATTACTGGACGGAAAGCGGAGTGGACAGTGTAGAATCTAGATTATGTACACAGTCAGACTAAAATAATGAAATCACTTGGGGTAGTAGAGTTTAAAGAGATGAGACTGCCTTATTATAAACTGAAATAAGTATTAACTTGAGCTTTCATTGCTATAGCGATTAGAACAGTTTGGGCTTAACGTGGATTTTTAAAATTTAGAATAAAAGGTTTTGAGGTTACTGCGCATATCTAAATTGTAATATTAGTACATAACATGTATATATTATAGGTATATACCGTACGTATTAGCCCTTAGGCCTTGTCCGTTGTGTCAAATAAACAGTGCATGAATGATTCGTGAATTAATTAATCTATATTGTGAATTGAGGGTATTCAGCGGAAATAAATAAAAAAAGAAAAAAAAAACTGCAAACAAAAGCATGAAAGAAAATTTTATGTAAAGTTAACTTTGAACTAATTTTGATATCTAGCTGATAGATCAGTGATTAAGTTGGAACTTGGAACCAATATTGGTACCATTAGACTGCCGGAAAAGTATATATATTCTATATTATATACATATATATATACGCACAGTAACTACAAAGTGAAGCTTTAGGAATGTTTTAATGAGTCTTGCAACATGTGCTATTTTGGTTTGGCTTAACTTAATTTAAATTCAAAGTATGTGTGTCTTATAATTTGTAATTTGTTACTAAAAGTTGAAAATATGTATATAATAGCTGTGATAAAGAAATAGCTAATTGTCTCGACTCCCGACTCCTCCCATGAGTCTCAACTTTCAGGATAAATTCACCCAAGCAAATACTAGTGGATAGTGGACACTGGACACTGGATAAGTAAGTGATCTTAACTCCATGGTGGTTCGTAACACTTGACTTAATATATAATATATCTTGAATTTCCTCAAAAGAATTCGAAATTATATGTGAAGTATTATGCACATATATATATATATATATGTGTATAAGCTGTTTGAATTGTTCCCTGTAGCTGCTATATCTGAAAAAAAAATTCTTCAACGGTTACCAAACAGAGACCATTTATTTGATTCGACTCTCAAGTCTCATTGTCTCAAACAGAGTCTCCTTCATAAAATTTCATGAGAGAATCTAGAGCTTCCAATTCTCTCCATTCATACCCATAACCACTAAAACTTTTAGTGTTCTCAGTTCTCTCAAAATCAAAAAGCAGAGTTTTTAACCTATAGTAAATAATCGACAACATAACATTTTTAATATACAAAACTAATGAGTGAGAAGAACTGATTTTGGCGGGGGAAGATTCTAGGTACTCAGTACAGTGTACTCAAGACTCAATACTCAATACTCAACGTGGAATTTGGAAGCAAGTCTGTCTCTACTCACTAATTTTTTTTTTCAGTTGTGTTAGAATGTTCTTTACTGTATTCGTACTTTCAATAAAGTTAGTACACTTTCAATAAAGTATTCTCTGTATATGTTGTTATATTTTTCTATATATGTGCGGACTCCCAAATGTATCAATCTGTGATCTTCTTCTCTTTATTTATGGGTAACGGTGATGAGCCAACCATGTAAGTAGGGTTTGTATTGGTCGGGAAAGCAATTAGGGCTTCAATGTTGAATCAATAATGATATAAGTTATGTGCCTTCATATATCCTAACAAACAGCTAGAAAGCATTATATGATATATAATATGTATTATATACACTAAACAATAGAGGAGAGGAAATGGATATTTTCTTAGTTCAAGACCTTGACACTGCTGAACTTCTCATAGAATATAATTTATAGTTTATAGAATTAAACTTACTTAACCAAAAGTCCAGCTTGAATTTGCCGTTACCGATGCGTTTAAACTTTAAATTCCCAAAACAATAGTGAGTCTTTTAATGTGTTATGATGCCTTGAACATATTTTGGGATGTATATCTCGACTGGTTCTTCTTTAAAGTGATTATTTTAGTACAAATAATAGAATATCCAGAGTGATTGGATTCCACTATGTACTTATATCAAGTGGAGATATGCAACCAGTTTCTTATGATTTAGGCAGTGTTTTATACTTTTATTTCTCACTAACCATTAAGTTATCGAGTTTAACAGATCTATAATTTGTTGAGGTAAAGAACTGTATAAACCTAAATTTTGAGTGGCTGTGAATGTTTGAACATGACTTTAGTATATTGGTAGCAATCAAAATTGACATCTTAAAAATGAGCACATTTAATCGAAGGTTTATGAATGAACTGGTTAATAATTCAACTATTTTGATTTTAGTGTATAGAAAAGACCGGGTAGCTAATGATGAACATGTTACAGGAGCAATCTTGAAAAAGTATACAAACTAAACTATATGATAAAAAAAACTGCGGTTGCAAACAAGAAATATAAATTTACGTATTGGATGTATCGAAGGGTATATAAAAAGTATGAACTTTGGGAGATTTTTCTTCAAAAAGTTTGGTTCCAGAAAATCATAAGAATAATAAAAAAGAAATAAAAAAAACTAAGAGGGGGCCAGGGGTGTCAAAGTTTCTCATACCAAAACCTTCAAGAGTTTCTGCGGAAGAAATCGAACCACCTGCGGAAGTAGCAGTATTATCACTAGTTAACACAGTAGTATGAGTGATTCTGAAATCGGTAGATGGACTTCCTGTGGATACGACAACATTTGAAAACGCTGTAGTGATAGTAAACGTACCAACTTCATTTGTCGTAGTTTCAACTATAGTAAAAGCAAATATACTTGGAAAACCATTGTCTGTGCTTGATGATGTTGTTGTAGTTATACTATGTAAAGCTGATGATATTGGTACTGATGTTGTAATGACTATAGACTCTGAGTTAGGTCTGGAGGTGGATTCAGCTGTAGATTCAGAAGGTGTTGCTACAATTGTAAATTGCAGACTGGAAGTAGCTTCAGAATTGGCTTCAGTAGAGACGAATGTTGATTCTAATAAGGACAGAACTGTAGATTCTGATGTTGGTTCTGGCGATGATTCTGAGAGGAATTCAGAAGTGAATACAGATGTTGATTCAGAAATTGAATCTGAAAGGAATTCAATTATAGATTCTGAAGTGGATTCTGAAGATGAAGATGAAGATGAAGTAGATTCAACTGTAGATTGTGAAGTGGATTCTGAAGATGAATATGAATCTGAAGACGAAGTAGATTCAATTGTAGAATCTGAAGATGAAGTAGATTCAATTGTAGATTCTGAAGATGAAGTAGATTCAATTGTAGATTCTGAAGATGAAGATGAATCTGAAGATGAAGTAGATTCAATTGTAGATTCTGAAGATGAAGTAGATTCAATTGTAGAATCTGAAGATGAAGTAGATTCAATTGTAGATTCTGAAGATGAAGATGAATCTGAAGATGAAGTAGATTCAATTGTAGATTCTGAAGATGAAGATGAATCTGAAGATGAAGTAGATTCAATTGTAGATTCTGAAGATGAAGTAGATTCAATTGTAGATTCTGAAGATGAAGTAGATTCAATTGTAGATTCTGAAGATGAAGATGAATCTGAAGATGAAGTAGATTCAATTGTAGATTCTGAAGATGAAGTAGATTCAATTGTAGAATCTGAAGATGAAGTAGATTCAATTGTAGATTCTGAAGATGAAGTAGATTCAATTGTAGATTCTGAAGATGAAGATGAATCTGAAGACGAAGTAGATTCAATTGTAGAATCTGAAGATGAAGTAGATTCAATTGTAGAATCTGAAGACGAAGTAGATTCAATTGTAGATTCTGAATATGAAGTAGATTCTATTGTAGATTCTGAAGATGAAGATGAATCTGAAGACGAAGTAGATTCAATTGTAGATTCTGAAGATGAAGTAGATTCAACTATGGATTCTGATGATTCCGCAGAATATGTTGATTCAATTTCTGTGCTTGAATTTATTGGGTTTGAGTCACAGCTTGTATCTGGGTCAACAGCACCACAATGTAAGGGCCATTTATAAACAGTACCATCAATTTGCCTCTCACCATTACTTTCATTTGGACACTCAAACAAATAATCAAAGGATTTAGGTCTAACACAATCTCCTTCCTCTTGCGAAATACAAGTAGGGTTTTTTTGATTTTGGCTCCAATTCTTACAGTTCTCAGTCATTTGGCTTGCACAAAAGTCGTATTGAACACTTGATTGACCCATATAAATGAATCCACACTCTAAATCGGTAAAAGAATCAGTATAAGAATAAATCCAATCCTGGACGTCAGTAGCACATGGAATACTTTCGCCTCCTGCATGACAAGGTTGATTGACACTATAAAGAACACCTTGTACTGATCCTGTATACTTCAATTCTTGTAAATCATCTGTTGTTAGGCCCCAATCTTCAGAAGAAGTAAAGTGTGTACTGACTCTGTACTTATCACCACCTAACCAAACAACCTCAGTGATTTTCAAAGATCCTTTGAACATATTGGTGTTTTCAGACTTAGTGTCGAAATCCGCATAAGGACAGACTGGTAAAATATATTGGGGATCACAAACGACTTCTAACGCAAGCACTGAGTAAACAATACTGAGAATAAATACTGTAGCTTTGAAAAATTGCATCTTGAGCTAACTAATTTCCATCATATTGACAAAAATATAAGCATATACTGATATTTATATTCAGAAAGATGTCTTCACTTCTTCTATAACCGCAGAGTTAAATAATCATCTATAACTGAGAATAATACGAACCATCCTTGATTAAGTTCATTTTTGAAATGATTCTCGTTGTTTTAAAGCGGTTCCACTGAATGTAACATTTATGTTCAAAACTTTACCAGACACTAAACTCAGATTTGTAACCAATCACCAACTTCTAAGGTATTCATTATCCAGTTTTTGACCTTCTCGAGTATGATTATAGTTGATTTGAAGGTAAATCTACTGTAATTCAAAAAAGTTAAATCTCCAGTTTAAGAGATTTACCTATAACACTATGGATTTAAACACTTTGTAAATCGGCCCATGAGAACTTCAATCCCGTATTATGGAGGTTTGATCAACTGTTGGACCACCTAAGCTAAGTTCTAACTATTCCCATTCGGTTTTTCGATTCAAATTAGCTGTATCCAGGTTCCTAACAGTTTTTTTTTTTTCAGCAAAATCTTTCAGTTTCATTCTGTAAATTGCAATCTTTTTCGGTAATTCGACATTAGATTGTGAATGCCATAATACAAGGTAAGTGACAATTTAATCATTTCAAATTATGGAATCACTCAAAATCTTAGAACTGATACAGTTTAATTATCAGAGATTCAAAACTGGTCTTGATTAAAGTTGTTGAGCTTCGGATTCTCAATAACTAATTTCGCTTTCTACTCAAAATTGTACTAGGATAAAGAAATATAGCTGATCAGTCTTCAGAGTGATTTGAATTATAGCAAATCCTAATAATGCTTTTTATCATATCTCGTTCGTTTCCATGTACTGAACTTCAGAGGTGTTTAGGACTTTTGGACAGGTCACGACTCAAGATTCCAGGCTACAAGGGGTGCAAGCTGTTAAATTTCAGTAACATATAAGGTTTGGTGACTCTAATTATGCAGTTTTTTTAATGTCAGAGAAGATTCAAGAGAATCCCTTTCAAAATAATCAATGCATGTTATGGTGTACTAGTTCCGCTAGTTCGTACTTTTCCCCTTATTAACAGCTCCGTTGCCGGAAATTTTTTGTGGGATTTAATGGATCAGATTTCACAGCTTCAGAAGAATGGATGTAGTATGTTCCAGTTTAAGCTTCACTGGCCCCCTTATATAGATGTTTTTCAGGTCATATAGGCCTTTATCTTCTCGAGTCTCCAGTAGAGAATCAAGATTCGAGGTTGACAGATCTATTTATGCATGAAATTATGCATGAATCTAGTTTATCTTACAGTTAGATCTAAACAATAGTTATTAAAATTTAATCCTGGTGTGTTCAAGTAGATAAATCTAAATTCATTTATAGTAGAAACACATTCCTACTAGAAGAAGGTTCTAAACCCTTAGCTGTGTGGTTATTCAAATAGTCACACTCAAAAAGACTGTATTCCTACACATTCCTGCAATAGAACTCCCCTCAAAAAAATGATAAAATTGGTGTAAAGGGATCAAACCAATATTGAGTTGCGTATTTAATTCCTAAAATGTACAGTTCCAGTCTCTAGGGTAATAGTTATATCTAGAATACAAATTTTACAAGTTTTATAAATATAGTTGTATATAATATACAAATGCTAGTGTTACAGTACTGTACTACTGTACCAGTTACTCACGTGACTTACTCACATTATAACTGATTCTACTAACACTTCTACTAGCTTCTACTACTTTCCAGAATATTCCAATCATCTATTTCTAGAACATTCTATTATGACAACGAAGCTCCAACTAGAAGTCTATATAAGGACCTCTAGTCGTCCACAAATTGTATACTT
>PPNJ02000076.1:0-14287 GCA_003707215.2 Phaffomyces thermotolerans | reverse complement strand
CAACTAAATCACCTATTTCCTCAACTAGAGATTTCTGAAAGTTCTAGATCAGAGTATGCAATTTTTAAGATATATGAAGATCACCACATGGAATGCTTTTACCAAGATCATATTGAACAAAAATATGCTGAATTCGACAACGAAGATGAACTTGATGATATCCTGAAATCATATTTTGAAGAAGCTCGAAAGCAATATTAGAAAAATCAATCACCATAATTCAGTTAATAAATATGATAAGATGCTTACTGCTCAGTTATTAAAATTTGGTACATTCAGGTTTTACGGTGAGTCTGGGTTTTTCAGCACTTATCCCAAATTTAAAGGAGTATATATTCTTCTAAATTTCATTGAACATGAACCATCAGCTCAAGTAGAAGAACTTCATATAAAAGCTAGAGAAAGTAAGTCATTAGATGAGAAAAATGAAATCCAAAAAAATCTTTACAAGATATACAATCAGGCAAGAGGGTTAATAACAGGACTTCACAAACTTAAAATCAGACACTGTGATCACTTAAGATTGTCAAACTATATCATCGATAAAGATGATTAATTAAATATAATTGACTTTGGATATGCTGAAACAAACTCCAATTATGATCTAGATAGCGAACTTGGTAATCTAGAGAGAACATTTACTGACTTTAACAGAGAAGAGTTTCTCTATCTTTAACTCAATTGGCAATACGCAATACAGATCAGCTAATTTGGTCCATATTATAAGAGACTGTAGTATTATAGTAGAAACTGAAGTCATAAACATTGGCACAAACTCGTAAAAGTAAACAAATCAAACCAAAACTGTAAACAGAACGAACGCTCTTAAAAGTAACTTAACAAACATAGTTTAGAATTTTCAAGTTTGGATTGAGTGATATTGGAAATATTTTGATGGAAATATTTTAGAAAGTGATGCTAATATAATTGTACGAATTGTTTAACTTTTCAAGTCTTGTAAAACCTCTCTACTGAATTCATTCTTTCTAGATATTATTATCGTAACAACCAACCAACACAATTTATTGACCATAGAAAGAGTTTCATCATAGTCCACATGAAACAACCAGTGCTGTTCTTTAAGAACTGGTTTTGGGTTCAAACAGTTGTTGGTTTGATAAACTTGTGAAGTTAGTTATACATTTTCTTTACAACTTCCTTGAGTCATCATCAGTAACAACATCTTATAAGATTTGGAATCTTACTCATCCAGATGTTTACTTTTCAGTCTAAACGATTGGACCCTTGATTTTTCCTCTTCGCCCTCGTCGTTCTATTAACCTGAACAATCTTTACATATCTTATTTACATAACCTTCAACATCAAGGTCACGTTTGATTTGAACCATGTTAACACTCTTTAGTTATCTAACACAAATTTGAACTAGCAACACCAAAATAATTCAGCAAACTCTATGGATCTGTTCAATCTCGGGCTTGATTATGCAATCTCAAATTCTCATCTGACTAACATTCAGTAGAACAACTCAACGAAACTGAATTCATGATATGATAGTTGATTAACAAGAGCCCTAGTGCATTATCAATCGATACACTGATAAAAAAAGTAAAAGTGTTTTAGTAAATGATTCTAGACTAATTATCTAGATACTTCTAATAGGTTCAGGGATACTCCCACTCAAAAGGATATCAAGATAATGGAAATTCTATTTAGACCTGCTTTTCCCAGTGTCACTTTGAGTACTCATCGGTTCGGACAGTTTGAAGCTTAAGAAAAATAGTCTTGATGCAGTTTTTTGAGTACCAAATCACATCAATTAAAAAACATGTCTGATTCCATTTTAGAGGTTGCTAAGTCTCATTTGAAGAACATATCAGTAACGACAGTTTCTCAAGGTGCCGAAGCAGTTGTATTTTCTACTGAAACCCATCCATATTTACCTTCATCTATACCCCCAAAGGGTTTGACCAATACAAGAAAATACATAATCAAATACAGACCAAAAAAATCATATCGTCATCCAATTTTAGATGCACAACTTACTAAACATCGCACATTATCTGAAGCGAGACTTCTTCAGAGATTGACCAATATCAATGAAGTGAACGCTCCTCGTTTAATTGCTACTGATTCAAGAAATGGTTTGATTTGGATGGAATTTATTGGTGAAGATCTTTCAAATGGATCACTTAGTTCATTGAAAAATTGGCTATGGCAGTTCAATGAAGATGAGACAAGAGCATTAAGTCAAGAAGTGTGTACTATTTTAAAAAAGGTTGGAAAGGAAATTGGATCTTTACATTTAAACGATATAATTCATGGTGATTTAACATCAAGTAATATCGTGTTACAAAGAAATTCCAAAAGTGAATGGGAGGCATTCTTGATTGATTTCGGACTAGGTTCGTTATCCACAATGGTTGAAGATAAAGGTGTTGATTTATACGTTTTAGAAAGAGCCATTTTAAGTACTCATCCATTATATGCTGAACAATATAATCAATGGTTATTTGAAGGTTATGTTAGTGTCTTTGTTGGGGATGTGAATGTTAAGAAACAGAAGGATATTATTAGAAGATATGAAGAGGTTAGACTGAGGGGAAGAAAGAGAAGTATGATTGGTTGAGAGACCATATTTACAATGTATCATTATAATCGTTATACATTTATTTCATAATGTTCATGATTATTCTAAGTTCAACCTCGAAACTGATTCGTTAACACATTGTACTTGGGGATCCTCATTGATATTACTTCTTTTCATAGGTGTTAATAAAACACTAGAACCATTAAGGTAACCAGGAGCCAAACTCCCTACCCTTTCTTTCCAGTTTTTGTAATTCTCCACATCCACTTTCCCAAATTCTTCAATCTCTTTCTTAATATTGTCACATTCAACGATCCATGATTCTAAATCTTGCTTCTTTAATCTTGTTTCAGGAACAGTGGAAGGTAGTTGAATGTATTCTGATGATAATTTGACTGGTTTCGGGATGCTTGAAAAGGAGGATTTTGTTAATGGGACTTGCTGTAATATTTTATACCCTGTGTGATCAGTTAGAAGTGAGGCCTCAAAATAATAAAATGGATTGACAACAAACCTTTCTCGTTTTCCATTCTTAAGTGTTTGTTTAACTATTTCAAACTGACAATTTTCTAATGTAAATTTTGTTCTTTCCGGGTCATCTAGCTTTGAAAAATTGTTCACTATTATTACAAGTATCAAGAGGTCAGATCGTGTCAAATAATGAACGAGGACGACAGACGACAAGACAAGGACTTCAAAGAGTCTGACCCACTAGTCAACAAAACCAAAGAATCAGTTAATTTCACTAAAGGTTCAGTCGATGAATATAAGTATTACCCAGACAATCCAACTTCAGATTATCACAAACAAATGTTTGCATCAAAGGGTCCTTCAAGATATTATGATCCATGTCAAGAAAGTGCAAACATGAGTATCAAGTGTTTAGAGGCTAACAACTTTGATAGAGATATGTGTCATGAGTATTTCAAAGCTTATAGAGAATGTAAAAAAGAATGGACAAGGCAAAGAAAACATGATTTAAGAAGTGGCAATGGTGGTTGGTCATGATCGTACATAATAATGCTTGTAAATAGATGGTAATGTCATGATCTCTACTGTAGAGAGTTTTTACACAACTAAGATTTGAAATTCATATCCCAACTATTTATATATCAGCTCATTGTAATTGAAGATGAATTATATGTTCTATTGATTGAGAATTTACAACATTTAATATTTTTTTCATACTGACTTAGTTCTCTTTCATGTATCATATGTTGAGTTATAACATTATTTTTTGATTCACTTGAAATCACTTCAATTTGACCAGAATCTAGATCAATACACATTAATAAATCAGAAATCAATGATTCATTATTATCACCCACAAATAACCTTAACAACACAAATTTTTTCAATAACAATTCTAAACAACTTTCACAAGTCAAAAACGATTGCATTGTCTTAATAGTCATATTCTTAAAAGGCTTTAATAGCATCCATCTCGCTAATTGTTTCCTTATTATACAATTCTGATACGCTGAATAGAAATCAGTTGTCATTGGGACTTGATCTGAATTCAAAGTATTATCGAAATTTTGCTGTAATAATGTTTTATACCTTAGATCAAACTTCTGAAAATCAACAATTTCTCCATTAAATGATAAGAAATTTGTTTCTTTCAAATAATCAATTTTATTATTGATGATGAATTCTTTTATCCATTCATGTTTGGTTGTGCTGTCATTAAATTGGAAACATCCTCTAATTGACAATTTTTTAAAATCTATATTTATTATTGTTAAATCCATTGACTTTCCACTAAATTTAACTCCATCTTTAAAGAATGATGATTTTTGAGGTTTTAGCACTCTATAAACATCAATAATATCTTCAATTTCATGAAATTTTCTCTTCTTATTTGTTTTCTTTTCTCCGTTATTCTCATCATTGATAAATCTCCTCAGCTTTAAAAAACCATCAAATATTTGATCCATTGTCATCGATACACAGTTATTGTTAACATGAGACCCATGTTGTCCATATATTATATTTTCTTTGGGATGTTGTAAAGTTGTTAATCTTGTTGGCATTTCTGAAATTAATGATCTTGCTGACGCTCTATTAATCTCTGAAAGAAATGACTCTTCAGATATGTTTCTAGATTGAAAGAAGTTTGAATCTATTGTGTTCAACTCCCTGTTGTAATTTGAATCCGTATTGAATCTAGGATTCGAGTGATTATTCGACCAAGTATTTGATGAGGGAATACTTCTTGATCTTCTTAACGTTCTTAAGTTATAAGAGCGAGGTATAATTGGACGAGGTGGCAATGGAAATAAGTCTGCTTCAGTTTCAGATTGATTATTATTGTAATTGGTATAAATGAATGTTGAATTGTTATTTAAATATGGTAAATTTGATGAACTTGTTGGGGCATAATTAGTGTCATTTATTTCTTCTTCTGCACTCCTTGGATTACGATGGTTGATATTTGGATTTGAAAAAGAACCATTCGCTAATCCATGATACTCAACAAAGTCATCTATGAATGAATTATAATTTGATTCAGGCATTGGTTCTACTCAATATCAGAATTTTATCTTTTCTACATCAACTCTTTTAAACAGAAAGTGTACGTTATGTTATATGACCCAATCCCGTAATAATTGGTCACGTGTCACAAATCGGAGATCGTTACGTAATTGCGCTTAAAACTTGTGTCAAAAGATTATCTGAAAATTGATAAAAAAGTTGAAATTTAACAAATTTTGACAGTTTTGACATGCTTTAGAGGCAGAATTGCTATGATCAGCTAGTACTGTAGATTCTTTAAAGACACACCAACTTTTCTACCACTTTAAAGGACCCCTGAGTGTTTTTTCATTCAAAATCACTGTATGCATTACGTCTTATTCATTAATACTTAATAATAAATGTCGTAATAGCAATCAAAGTATTAGTTACTAAACAAATATTTCATCATTATACATAAGTTTCCTTATTTTGTAGGTTCCTTAATTTCCATCACATTCTATTCTATTATATAAGTTATCTCCCCAAAAACTATATAAGAAGGTCTAAATTTCCTGAAATTCATCTTTCTTTTTATTAAAAGTATACTTATAAAATCAAAAATTAAAATTAATTACAAAATGTCTGACTTAGGTAGAAAATCATTCACTGATAAAGCTTCTGAAAAATTAACTCCAGATGATCAAAAATCATATGCTCAACAAGGTAAAGAATTCGTTACTGACCAAGTTGATAAAGTTCAAGGTGCTCTACAACCAGATGATGCTAAATCATCCACTCAACAGTTAGGTGATTCAGTCCAAAAAGGTCATGATAATGCTAAAAATGCTGGTGCAAGCTACACTGAAACTGCTAAAGAATATTTAAATGAAGCTGCTGAATTCGTTTCTTCTACTTTATCCGGTGCTAAGAAAGGTGCTGAAGATGGTGCTGATAACGCTAAACGTTAAATGATTTTATAATTGATTTATAACTTTACCATTTACTAATATAATTGACTTATTATGATATAATGTTTAAATATATGTTGAGAATATGATTTCTTATATCTAATTGAAGTAGTTTGAATTTCCTCTACGGTATAAAATTGGAATTGACCACCTGTCAAAATTGACCTGTCAGATTATTGATTGACAGCATAATCCAACAAAATATTTGAGTATAGATTTTAGAACTCATCACTCATCTTGTTAAGATAAGAACTACACTATAATATTTATAATAAATCATGAAAATTGGTTTTAGATATACACATCATTATCATTAACTGTAAACGTAAAAAAAGCATATAGGTATTTAGACACTCGAATTAGAATGAGCAACTTCAATTTTTTCAGAACTTGTTAGATCACCTTGATCACCATGAACTTCTGATGAAAATTTATGATCAACTGGAACAAACTTCTTTGAAGTCCAAGCATTTGGAACAGAAGCATATAGTTCATCAATTTGTTCTAATGATAAGTTCTTTGTTTCATACACCATTAAAAATGCAAAGACAAAACATAAGAAGTTACAACCACCCCAAATAAAGAAAACTTTTGCTCCCAACTTAGCAGAACCTGGAGCATCATCAACTAAATAAGGAGTTGCGTAAGCAATAGCAAAATTCCACAACCAATTGGATGCAGTTGACATTGCAACGGACTTAGCTCTTGTTCTTAATGGGAAAATTTCACCAACGATAACCCAACAGATTGGACCCCAAGTAGCTGCAAAAAATGCAATAAAAATACAAGTAAATGCAATTAATGTTTGGTTAGCAGCTTGACTATTTGGATCAGCAGTACCAACAATAGCAACAATCAATTCAGATACACACATACCTGCAGCACCGATTAATAACATTGAACGACGACCTAAAATTTCAATTAAGAGAATACCTGGAACTGTCATACCAACATTAACAACATTAGTTGCAATTGTAATAACAAATTCATTTGTAATACCTGCATTTTTGAAAAAAGTAGTTCCAAAATAGAAAATGAAGTTGATACCTGTTAATTGTTGGAAAGCTTGTATGAAAACACCAGTCATTAATCTTTTCAATTGAGAATTCGAAACCTTAAAACAATCTAACCAACCAGATTTACCAAAACTTGATTCATATTCATAATTAGCTGTAATTTCCCCTAATTCATCAACTAAAGCAGGATGATCAATTGGTAATCTTCTAATTCTTGCTAGAGATTTCATTGCATCTTCTTGTCTTTCTCTAGAAACATAAAATCTTGGGGTTTCTGGTAATAGAAACATACCAATTGTGATAACTAACGACCATAAAAATTGAATAGCAATTGGGATTCTATATGATCCACTATTATCCATTGCATGAGTACCTTGATTAACACATGCTGCCAGTAATAAGCCAATAGTAATAGCAAATTGATAAGTTGAAGTAACTGCACCTCTAATCCATTTTGGAACTGTTTCAGCTTGATAAATAGGAACACAAGCAGAAACTAAACCAACACCTAACCCAGCAAATGCTCTACCTGCAACTAATAAATCAATACCAGTGGCAGCTGTTTGTAAAATGATACCAAAATTGAAAACTAATGCAGTTGCAATGATTAAAGTCCAACGACGACCTAATGTATCACTTAAAAATGGCGCTAATAAAGCACCAAAGAACGTGCCTGCTGATAAAATTGAAACAATCAATGAATGTTCAGAAGATGAAAACACACCAGGTGTATCTCTTGGGAAAGTTTTCAAAACATATTTCATTGCTAAAATACCTGAAATTGTACCAGTGTCATAACCGAATAAAATACCACCAAATGCAGCAAATAAACCAATCAAGATAGCTGAAGTCGTTGAACCTTCTGTTTTTTCATCAATGTTGATAAATCTTTTAACGAATCTATTTTTCTCTAAACCCATTTTTGTTCTAAAGTTAAGTATATAATTATTTTTATTTATGTATTGTTTTACAATGAGTCAAAGTATTCATAGATTAAAGAGATTTCTTTCAGCTTAAATATATATTTGAGAAGTTAATACCAAATCAATTTTCAATGCTATTAAAAAAATCTCCAATCGAATGACGCATAAATTTGTAAAAAAAATGTCATATAATTAGCTACAGACCAAAATTAGATTTAAATTATAATCCCTCATGACGTAATTGCGTATCTTGTAAGGCTTCAATTTTTAAATTAGTTTGAAACATCATACAACCGGATTATTATCTACCTAGAAATGGACCAAAAACTGATCATTATTTTTCCAAGACCGTATAAGTTGTTTCTTTTTTTTTCAATTTATCCGTGTATTTCAACCTAATTCCACTCATGAAAATGATGAAATTGTTGGGGTAGAGAATTACTCCGTTAAACCAGTCATGGAAAATCGTGAATTAATCCCTCTCCAAGGACCAAGAGGCTCCAAAAGTTAATCCGATTTTCTTTATTTATTCCAATACGTCATAAAGAAAATAATCGAAACAAGTATCATGTACCCCGTACCTCAGGGCCCAGGTCCCATAGTAGTTGAACTAACATATATGGATTAATGAAAAATTACTCTTACACAATACTTAAAAAAAGACTTAAGTTTGTCATGGGATATGGCTTGAATTTTGATTAAAGTTGAACTAATCAAAAGGATTATTAGCAAAATTTTGTACCAAACATTTGAATTTACACTATCAAATTTATTGTTTTAAATTTGAAACAGTGAAATAGATACTTGCTGCTAGTATCTTTGATTTTGTAACTTAATTCTCAAACTGTAACTGGCTAGTGGAAAATCTGCTAGGTAGAAGAAAAATTATATCAAATGAGGAAACTTTTATCATTATCCTGATTTTTTTGGTCCATTAGATAAAAATAATAGTATTGATAGATTACCTTTCCATGGTTATTTTGTATTTAAAGATTTAGTAACAGTATTCTTATTATTATTAATAGTTTATTTGTTTTCTTTTCTCCTAATACATTGGATCATAATTTATGGAGGCCCATATTAAATATGTAATATTAGGCTCTTGATGTACTCCAAATCTGAAATCTTCATCACAGTGTTAGAAAGAGAAGTAAAACTGCAAAAATCAAATTCATCAAGTATAACTGTGATTAATCATCAGGATTCACTGTTGGTTGAAAACAGGTGTAAAGTCACGATGAAAGTCATCGGATCACTTGGTACTGGTGAGAAAAAGTCAATCAAAAGTAGTAATTACTCAATCGGGCTTATTTTTGAGTTTTTTTTTTTTTTTTTTTTTTTTTTTTTTTTTTTTTTTTTTTTTTTTTTTTTTTTTTTCATTTGATGCGATGACTTCAAATTTAATTCTGAAATCTACTGTACTACATCGTTCAATGTTAGTTTTTGATCTAAATCACCATTCCTAGATTCAAATTATCATTTATATGAAAAGATCATTAACTAGATTTTTAAGCATGTCAATCAATACTTCAAAATATGAAACAAAAATCCTACCTGTTGATCCTTCATCAATTCATTTTGATGAAAATGATAATTTAACAATATCAGATATTGAAACGAAAAAAAATTTAGTAAAAGCTTCCAAGATAATATCAAATACCACTGAAGTTGTTGCATTTCCAACAGAAACAGTTTATGGGTTAGGTGGTTGCTCATTTAATGATGAATCTGTTCAAAACATCTATAAAGCGAAAAATAGGCCTTCTGATAATCCATTAATCTCTCATATTTCATCCAAGAAACAAGTTAAAGAATTCTTTAACGTTGATATTCCACAGGTTTATAAACCACTAGTTGATAAATTCTGGCCAGGTCCCTTAACAATCTTAATTCCATATGATAAAGATTGTAAATTATCCAAATATACAACTGTTAATCAACCAACTGTTGCAATAAGATTACCAAAACATCCAATAGCCAGAGCACTTATACATTTAAGTAACATCCCAATCGCTGCACCATCTGCAAATGCATCCACAAGACCAAGTCCAACATTAGCATCACACGTTTATCATGATCTTAATGGTAAAATCTCACTGATTTTAGATGGGGGATCTTCAAAAGTTGGTGTTGAATCTACAGTTGTTGATGGATTATCAGACCCACCAATGCTTTTAAGACCAGGTGGTGTTAGTTTAGAACAGATTAAGGAAGTTGGTGGGGAACTATGGAAAAATATTAGAGTTGCTAGAAGAGTTGCAGATGAGAATGAAATTGTTAAAACTCCCGGTATGAAATATAAACATTATTCACCTACAGCACAAGTAGTTTTAGTTGAAAAAGAATCATCAATTAATGAATATATCAAACATAATAATCTTGAAAATAAATCTTTGAGTCTTTTAACAGCTGAACATTTTAATGGCAATGAATTTAAGGGAATCACAAAGTGTTTAGGTAAAACTAAGGAAGAAGTGTCTAGTAACTTATTCAAATATCTGAGAGAGTTAGACGAAGAAAAAAATGTTGATATCATATTTGTTGAAGCAATAGATGAAACTAATGAAGGTCTTGCAATTATGAATAGATTGAAAAAAGCGGCAACGGTCACCATATAACACCAATTAATTTAACAAATGCATTTGAGTATTACTTTTGTACAAATCTGTTAAGAGATCTTTTTCTAATAACAATAATGTGACATTTTAATTATATTTTTTTAGTCTATATAAACAATTTCTAACATTATTCTAAACTATTGAATAAGATTCTTGATTTTTTCTGGCAAAGTATTTTTTAGTTTCATCAAAGAAAAAGACAGTACTTGCAACAAGTGTTAAAAATATCAAATCTGAGAAATATAAAGCTTCAGTTTGAAAAATTTTTTGGAAAAAAGGAATATAAATGGCACATAATTGACCAGCTAATGAACCAAGTACTGCAAAATTAAACATTTGATTTTGGAAACCAATCTCAAATATAGATTTCGTTGGATGACGACAACTTAGGGCATTAAACATATCAAAGAGAACGAAACAAGTGAAAGTCATTGTTGTATCTCTTGAAGTGATTTGATTGTCCTTCATTTCTCTGATGTAAACATAAATTGTACCAACAATAACAAAAATTGCGTTATAAAACAATCTTTTAAAAACAGCCTTCGTTAAAATAGTCGCATTTCTTGCTCTTGGTGGTTTATTCATAACTTCACTGTCAACTGGTTCAACACCTAAAGATTGAGCAGGAGGGCCATCCATTAAAATATTGATCCATAGAATTTGCATTGCATTTAAAGGATTTGGTAATTTGAATAAGGTAGCAAATGCAACTAGTGATAATGCTGCAACACTTGTTGATAGTTGGAAAGTTAAGAAATTTTGGATATTATTGAATATACCTTTACCTTCTTCAATTGCATGTAAAATCGTAGAAAAGTCATCATCAGTTAAAACCATATCAGAAGCTTCTTTAGCAACATCAGTACCCATTTTACCCATACTAATACCAATATCTGCTAATTTCAAAGCTGGGGCATCATTGACACCATCACCAGTCATTGCAACAACATCACCTCTTTTTTGTAAAGCTCTAACAATTGAAACTTTATGTTCCGGGGTGGTTCTTGCGAAAACTAAAACTTGGCCAATTATTTGAGATAATTCATCATCACTCATTGAATCTAACTTTTCACCATTTAATACATTTTGCTCAACACTTGTTATTGGCATACCAATTTCTTTTGCAATTTGAACGGCAGTTGCTTCACTATCTCCAGTGATCATAATAACATGAACACCACCACGAATTAATCTAGCTAAAGCACTTTTGACAGTTGGTCTAGGTGGATCTTTCATACCAATTAACCCATCAAATATTAATTCATTTGGTTCATTAGTGAAATTAATAGAATTATGAGCAAGAGCAATGATTCTTAAACCCTTGGAAGCTAGTTCATCCGATGCAGCAATGATTTTATTATTTATTTCTTTCGTCAGTTTTCCAAAAGTACCATCATTTTTAAGATATTGAGTTGATCTTCCTAATACTTTCTCTGTGGCACCTTTAACATAAGTTGAAATTTTAGATTCATCACCAGAATTAATTGACACAGCCATATATTTTCTCGAAGAAGAGAATGGCAATTCCTGAGATCTTGACATATTAGACCTAATATCTTCAAGCCCAAATTTAGATAAAACTTCCAATAATGCAATATCAGTTGGATTACCAACATATTTTGAACCTTCATTTGAAAATTTTGAATTATTACATAAATTAGCAGTTTCTAAAGTCTGTTTTACATCTGAAGTTAGATATTGTTTCAATTGACCTGGTGAATATTTTTCAATGTTTAAATGAGAGTTTGCCATATCAACAGTCCAAATCTCTTTCACAGTCATGTGATTTTGAGTTAGAGTACCAGTTTTATCAGAACAAATGACATTAACAGAACCTAAAGTTTCAACACTTGGTAATCTTCTAACGATAGCTTTATGTTTAGCCATTCTTAAAACACCTAAAGCTAAAGTAACAGTGACAATGATTGGTAAACCTTCAGGGATAGCAGCAACTGCTAATGAGACAGAAACTTGAAACATTTCTAACCACGATTGACCCTGGAAAATACCAACCAAACAAATGAATCCAATAACGACAAAACTGGCAGTTGATAAGTCATGACCTAACTTATCCATCGAATTTTGTAAAGGAGTTTTTGGTTTTTCGATATCATTCATCATTTCAAAAACTTCACCAAATGCGGTGTTATGGCCAGTACCAACAACAATACCACTACCATGTCCATCGCGAACTAGCGTCCCCATGTAAGCAATACAAGAGCGTTCAGTCAAAGGAATAGAAGCTCCTGGAGCTCTTGGGTTGAGAGGATCAGTCTCTTTATGAACAGGATCTGTTTCACCGGTTAAGTTACTTTCATCAATTGATAAGTGAACAGCATTAGTTAATCTAATATCTGCTGGAATTCTATCACCAACACCAAAATACACTAGATCACCAGGAACTAACTGAGATGCTAGAACATCCTTTGTCGAAGAATGTCTTATTAAATGAGCTTCAGCAGGAACCAATTTGTTTAAAGCTTGTAATGATTGTTCAGATCTATACTCTTGAACAAACCCAACTGAAACGACAATAAAAATGGCTAAAGTGATACTAATCGAATCATCGATATTACCCATCAAAAAGCTAACAAAAGCAGAACCTATAAGCAGCAGGATTAAACGATCTTGATAAAACATCTCCAGAAACTTCCAAAATAGACTTTCTTCCTTTTCAGAGGTTAATTCATTCAATCCGTGTAAGCCTCTTCTTTGTGTGATTTCATGAGATGACTGGATACCTTCTTTAAGATCTGTATTCAATTGGGTCACTGTATCTTCAATTGAAACTTGACAGAATTTATACGAAGGTGTATCATCTTGAGAAGAACCTGAGCGATGGTGTAAGTCAGTTAATTCTGTATCAAATGGATTGAAGCTTGTTTTAGACATTTTAAATATCTTTCAAACTAATGAACAATAGTCAAAAAACCAAAAAGTATCAAGTTTATACTCTTATAAAATGTACCTTTAAGGGAATTTGGTATCTTTCTAATTTTTGAATAATGTTAATGAAGACAGAGTTGATCAAATAAGAGGATTCAATATGTTTCTAATACTCTGAATAGGTCAAGACCGGTATCTACCTATGAATGGAAAACACCTATGAATTGAAAATCTTGATAAATAAACGTGTCTGAGCTGGTATGGAAGCAGCTGAGGAACCAATTTAGTAATATAAGTGGAACTTTGAGACGATTAATTGATACTTTAACAACCAAATCAATATAGTTGAAATGTCTAGTTCTTTTTATATGTGAAGCTTGGACTTAAAAAAAAAAAATTCATCAACGGGGCTGCCTAATTCGGCTGGTTGTACTAACGTAGTAGGAATTTTTATTTTTAAAGGAACCAATGCATATTCTTCCTATCACTAGTAATTCAATCTAACTATATGAAAGCTTACACATCGATAATGACGACAAAACAAATAAACGTTCAGATAATAAACCCCCATTGATTGATGATCAGAAGATTCAATATATAAATCATTTCAAACTAGATTTGACTACATGATACATAATGTTGAAATTAAGATACCCATAAAAGCAATAATTCCATTATACTTAAATTATCTAGCAATAATTCCATTACTTTTGTGTTTCTCACTTTTCTTTATCATATGGATTTCCAAGCAAGTATTGAAGTCTGTTCTGATCTTCTTTAACAAATTTTTCAATTAAATCAGGTTCTTGTACTATTTGTGAGCTTCCAAAATCCAAGAAGAAGACTTTATTATCATGGAAAACTAAATTTC
>PPNJ02000074.1:0-14852 GCA_003707215.2 Phaffomyces thermotolerans | reverse complement strand
AAATCTTTGAACTCAGTAACAGATTTACCTGTCATTTCATAAGCAACTGCAAAACTATGACCATCAATAACACCAGTAGAAGAGGCATCAGCGCAAGCGCTTGAAATAGTAGTCGAAATCTGGACTAAATTTGGATCATTGACTGTTGAGATACCGGATGTGACTTCAGTCACAGGAACATCGATAGAAGACGAAGAGCTAATATCAACCGAAGAGGAATAACTAGAATCAAGGCCCACTTGAGCTAGGACAAACTGAGTTCTCAGAACCCAGATAATTATTGGCACGAAATTAGTAATTCTCATTATCAAATAAGAATTAATTTCAATAATACACTTAACCTTGTGTACATTGGTTTTTTCGAAAGAGAAGGAATCTGTACTCAATTTATACTACCTCAGTGACTTAAAATAAACAAGCTTCGTAGAATGGTACAAGCTGATCGGTCTCAATTTCTGATTTCAATAGAAATTGTTCAAACTTCACTACATTCTCTAAAACACAAACTTGATCAACTCAAAATTTTGAAAAAAATTATTCTGCACTGCATAGCTCTAACATAAACTATAAAAAAAACTCCAATTGATATAGCTCAACAATAAAATATTAAATTAACTCAATAAATTTGAATGTAGATTTAGCCTAAAATACGAAGGCAGTACATATATACATATTACATGTGTTACGTGTATATGAGAACACTATAGATTCTAAGTAAAAGAGTGGTGTGACCGCAACTTGTAAACACAAAAAGAGCTAGTTTCAATTACTGTATACCATTTACATGGAATCAGACTCTGATATCAATGGGAATTACAATTCCTGTGATAATGACAAATTACAATAATAATCAATTGCTATATAACAGTTTGCTGATGTCAGATTATTATAGAATATATGTAATTTATATAAGAAATTAATTATAAATTATGCACATGTATATATATTCATGAACTATGATAATATTGAGTAGCAATCCTTGTACATAATTCAGAATACCTCATGAGCTAGAGGGTGTTCAAAAATTACCAGAAATATATTTCTTATTTATTTGGCTGCGAATCGTATAGGTCGTGACTAATTATGGCCTATCCAAATGCGTCGAATCTTCATATATATAGCTATAAATAATAATATATCTATGAATATGCATGTTGAATTAGAGTTCTTCCTCGTTTTGTAGCTGCAGATCTCCAGATGAGGATATTATTTAAATCTATATATAAGAAGTCTAACATGCATACCTACATCATGAATAATAAAACCTTAAATTACTGTTTGGGAATCGGGATCGATCATCTTCATAACAAGTATAAAACCGTAGAAACTCTATATTAATAGCATATATGTGTGATATCATTCTCTCTGCCGCACTACTCGAAGCTCTAGTTCTAACTTCTTGTATATGAAAAACTTCGTATATAAATCTAATAACCTCCTAATACCTATACTAAAAGCACTGCATTAATGTGCACAAAAACTCTCCATATATGTCAGTATTTATTCTTTTGCAGAAACTATGTATGTACCTGCAGATCATCAATATCGTCAAAACTAAAATTCGAAATTCGAATCTATATAAGCTGAGGGTAAAAACGCAACGTTGCTCTATCGAATGGTATATATAGAAAGTATGTTTCCGGAAGATCTCTGCCTGATAAGATTTATTTGTGATGACTCTGGCAAGTACGAATACATTTACATATTAAATGTATATTCTTGAGTTTAAGGGCAAGACTCAACGGCCCTCCAGTAAAACTTAATAACAGAAGAGGTTTAAACTTTTCAACAATAGTGGAAAACTCTTCTAAATGTAACCATAAGCATTCGGTGGTAATTTAATCACTCATCGACGAGATATGGTCTATAAGAGGCCTTAGAAAAAATCCGAATTGTGAGGGTACCCGGTACTATAATTTATAGGAAAAAGGCCCGAGAGTTTTTAGATTTTAGCAACTCGAGGTACGCTGCTGCAAGACATGTAAGCTATCACGTCACAAAAATATAATATATATATAAAAACGTAGCAAATTCTATATTAATACCATATATGTGTGATATCATTCTCTCTGCTGCACATATATATATTAAATTTGTAGATGTGTACTATGTAGGAGAAAAGTAAATTGATGATAAATTCATGTCAACCCCTAAGGTCTAATCAAATTGTATATAATAGGTTTAACTTTGTATGCTTCCAATGCAGCACTTAACATAGAAATTCTACTGCAGAAGGGAGATTTACTCGAAAAAACTTATAGGCCTTTAAACAACTCATTTAATAACACAGTTTCAGACTTAATTATGTATTTCTTCTAAACAGCTCGTTCAGCTCCTCATATACAGAGAGAACCATTCTATGCAATTTGATGTGGTAAATACTGATTCTGAGAACCCTAAACTCCAATAACCTGCTTATTCTATTCATCTTGAGGCCTCAACATCTCCATTATAGGAGGATTTCAACAGAATTTCTTTTGAAGAAGCTATAATTCAGTTAACTAAAAGACAAGACCATATGATAATTGGTGAGATAAGATAACTCTTCAAAGTGAATTTTGAAAAGGTCCAATTTGTGATAGAATTTTGTTAAAATGTTCAGAAATTCATGTCCCTTTGGATGCTACAAGTAAAAACACATTAATAACTCTGATATCAGCTTTCAAATTCAAGAACCTTTCAGTGAAAGATATATGAATACCAATGAATGCTCAGGAACTTAGAACAGCTAAACCTTACATACAATAATGAACTATTTTGCTACAAATAAACCTGAAAGAAAAAAAATGAGTTGCAGACTCTGTAACGATTAATCCAGTTGACAAATGATTTGCTAAAATATTAGATTTATGAAGACTATGCTATCTTAAATAGTTTCAACAGGATGAGTGCAATCACTACAAAACAGAGAGAAAGCCATTGAATCTAGTTCCACCTTTCCCAACTTCTTTTATATCAAAGATTCTTTGGTAACTTGGTTGTAAGGATTTCATGAACCAATTAAGTTATGTTCTAGTCTCCAGTTGAAATTGAGATTCTGTATCGCATTTTATATGAGTTTTAAGTCTTTTTTACTTTATCTCTATGTAGTTACACTGAGAGAAGCTCACGGGAATTTCCCAAAACAAACTCTCACACTCATAGTCCATTTTGGGTAATCACCGTGTTTGTCTGCAGAAAATCGCAGAATTTCATAGTCACAATCCCGAAATCCACTCGAAGGTCTCTAGATATATCTCAATTCACTTTGAAAAAAAATGAAAAAAAATGATATGTGTTCTGTACACAAATACGAAATCCCAAATCCCAAGGGTAGGTTTACACTAAATAAATCCACCCTCTATCATAAATTTCATATAGATAATTGATATATAATATATTATATAATCTATAAGTTCCCCTAAAATCTCATACATGTGCATATTTGTACATACATATATGACTTTAAGATTACTATTAATGGACTCTTCCATGTGTATTTGAATGTGATTGCTGTAAAAATTGATTATAGTTTGTGGATAACATTGATATTTAACACTCATAATGATAGCAAGATCACCAATAATAGTAAGATCATCAATGATGACTAAGTGATATATGTGCATGTTTGATCTAATATATTTTATATACAATTTGTACTTTCGAATTAGCTAAAACTTTGGGGACCTTTGGGGTATACAGTTCAACAAAAATCAGAATTTAGATGAGTCATGACCTATGACTAGCTTAATGGTGACTTAGGTTACAAATTTATCTCATTGCTGCCAGTTAATTAAGCAAATAATAGTGATTGATTAATCTTATGTGGAAGGGGTAATTCATAAATATGCAGAGATACATTAATTACGTACAAAATTTGTTGATCAAACCGAACTCATATATACGTTATAGCAACCCGAACCTCGATTCATATTATTCGTATGAAACATGCCCAAACCAATTGTTATGGCAAATAAGATGAGAAACGTGTTAGATAGAAGAGGAAGATAAAGAATTTTGTATAGAGTTCAGGAGAAACAATTCAAAGAAGAGAAAGAATTTTCATTCTTTATGACATCACTTTCATATTATTTTAATAAAGTTTGCATTGATTTGAAATTGAACAATTAGAAACTCACAAAATGTAACTTTTAGATTAATATTATTATTATTGTAAACCTGCATACATCTCATATTTACATCAGGTTTATTACCACTTAATCCATAATTTAACAAATTAGTTGTACTATTGCGGGACTAAATACCTGAACGCATGAATGCACTGTTCAATTTAGGGAGTTCTAGCAACTATGAAACCATCTTTTTGATTAAAACTATGAATTTTGATTGAATTAAATGTGCCGCCAGCACGTTGGATAACTTATACACTTGTACAATATATTTTATATCAATTTAACTTTCAGCCCAAATATGTAATTTTGCGAAAATTCAGGACTAATTGAATCTTCTGCAGTCAATTGGTGTTTATGAAAAACTGAGAGAAAAGACATTCTGTCATAATATGTTGTGTCACTTGTGATACAGTGATAGACCGCTATTAATAAAGGCCAAGTGGTAAGTAGTTAGTAGTGAACTGTTAAATAAATAGGGTTAACAGTTGAAAATTAAGATTGAATACTCTGAAGGGATTATTGTAAAGAGTCAAGATTATCTAGCCAATCCAAGTTCCAACCAAGCAAACAGAAAATTTTAACTATTTTAGATACCCTCCAGAATTCAGATAACCAACAATATGTAGACATTACTGAGCTTCTTATAGTAGCAATTCATTATCGTGAATTTACCTTATCTGGGAACTCAAGTTGGATTAACCAACTCATCCATGTTACAAACTTCAAAGTAGTGATCTAAGAGATTGTCTACAATTTAGCTAACTTGGAACAAAGTTCCCCTAATCCTTTCATCAAAAAAACTCATGAGGATATTAGTTGTACTGAAGGGATGTTCATAATCGTATAGAATTTTCAACAAGGTCTGGTATAAATCTTTGTTTTCTTCTCCAAATTCTCCACATTAAGTTTCAAAGAGATTGAATTCGAGCTAGCCAAAACAAAAAGTGGGACTATCGAGCTCTTGAGCTAAGAAGAGCACATTTATAATATCGAAATAGAAAATCTCATTTTGTGTTCAAAGTTTTCTATATATTCTATATTTCTGTACTGTTTTCGCTGGCCAAGTGTATTTCCAGCCACTGAGTAATCTTTCTCCCAGCGTTGAATGCTAGCAATTATATTATGAATGAAGCGAGCTTGATAAAATTTATGAACTTTGCAGTATTTACTTAAAGATTTCTCATTTTAGTTTGAACTTTGACACTAAAGTCACTAAACTACCCACTAATCAACCACATGGTCTGGTAAGTTCAGTAAGGTGAAAAATACACATGAAATAGTAAATAGTGAATTGTTACGAATCTTCGTTTTAAAACTTCTGAAGTCTGCAGTTTGCACTATTGTGAGTAGTGACTCCTATAGTTCATATAAATTGGTCTGTTTTATATATACTACAGTGTTATTGATAATAGAATCACAAAAGAGTAGATTTATATATATACCTTGCGCGCGATTTCCCATAGTTAATTTTTTTTTCCCATAGTTAAGCCGAGAAATCATCTGTCGAGAAAAACGACTCTTCAATTTGAAATTTATGTAGAGCGCTCAATTTTAACGATATTCTCAAACAAACTAGATAACTATAAAGAGAATTGGCAGGAGATTACAATGATATAAATTTTATACTTTTTTCAATAAAACAAAGAAAATTAGTTTTTTTTAGTAGCTAAAAATTTCATCAACCACCGGATTTCCCATAGTTAAAAAAATTAAAAAACTAAAAAAGTTATTTTGACACAAAATGCCTTTTTTGAAACTGAGATATATAATAAAATATTTGTAACTCATTTTTCAGTAAAATTTATACCATTGTAATCCAAATTGATTAAATTTTACAATGATACCACTTTCATGTATTTTACGTAAAAATTGAAAAATTTCATAATTTTCACTAGAATTCTCCCATAGTTAAGGATTTTTATTTTGCGAAAAAAAAAGTGTTAGAGAAAAAAAAAAGTTGGTTGAGATCTAGAATTACCCGGAAGAGATTTTCAGATCTTGAAAAACAAAATAAAGTAAACAAATAAACAAAAAGTAAACAACCACAATAACTCCTTAAAGATGCTTAATACTCGACCTTCAGTTCGAAAGAAACATAGATCAAGTCTTGTGTTTTTCACTAAAGATGTCGTCATAACCGATGTCATTCACCCAGACCATCACATCAACAATGAATTTCGTGTCTGTCAAGAGGAACCTTTGTTTACATTTGACGAGTTTGAACTACTTGTTAAAGATGTATTAGAACCTATCTCTCTTATTGGTATAAGACGACAATATGGAGGATCTATACTCAAAAGCGGAACACAGAAGAAAACTATTTATGGGGAAATATTAAGCACTGGAGCCTGAACTTGGAAAAGGTAGGACTTTTATAAAATATTTATTAACAAAAGTTAACTATCAAATAAATATAGGTAGTAAAGGTCATAACTTCTACTTTTATCCAATTGCCAATTTGATAGCACCAATGCTGGAAAATAACTGAATTATGAAATATTTTACTGCTGAATCTGGCACAAGTGGGATTATTAACTTAGAATTTGCAATTCACAATAATGCAATTAATGTCAAAAAAAAAAAAACATACTTTGGAGCTGAAGTTGTAATGCTAGTATGCATGTCATTGCACTCTTCAATCAGATATAGACAACAATTTTTATTTCCAATCCTCATTCATCAATCTCATCAAAATGATGGTGCAAATACTAACGAATATCTCATTTATATTATAAAGGAATTTGAATACTGGAGAAAAGGCGTTGAAGTGAGATATGAAGAGAGAATCTTTAAAGTTACTCATTACTCTGCCGATTTTCCGAGTCATTTCGAAATTAATGTTAACCCCAGGTATTAAATCCACATTCTCAGTGTGATCTTTCAAGAAAAGATGATCTCATCAAAAAGGAAGACAGTGATGTTACCATATATGACGAAAACTTTTATCAAAATTTATACGAAACATCTAATTTCAAACCTTCAAGAGTCTCATTTCAAGTCAAAGGTATTACAGAATTATCGAACATGGTAAAATTACCTACTATGTGTTCGCCTGCGCGATGCATGTTTTTTATGAAAATTTGGTGCCTCGTTTACATTCTATTATCACGAGTAAAAAGAGAAAACTCTTGGATGAAGAGTTATTAGATATAAAAAGAGAAGCAACTAGATCTTTATATACTGAACCATTTCAAATTTTGAATTTAGAGGCCAAATCAAAACATCAAAAAGCTTCTGAAAACGCTATTTTCAATTGTCTGTTGACATATTACATTCTAGATCAAGATAATAGTATCACTGATCGATTTATCAATAGTACTTTTTCTGATTCAACAACTTTATACTAACAAAACGCAGCTAACTATCTGTGAAGTTGACATATTACATTCTAGATCAAGATAATAGTATCACTGATCGATTTATCAATAGTGCTTTTTCTGATTCAACAAATTTATACTAACAAAGCGCAGCTGACTATTTGTGTTTTTTCTGATTCAACAACTTTATACTAACTAAACGCAGCTGACTATTTGTGATGTCAAAATTGCCTATAAGGGTGAAACTATAAGAGATTATGCAAGACTTGAAAACACTTCTATTATTAAAATTATAGGAAAATATGCATTAGTTGAAAATGATACAGGTTCTACAAAAAAGTTTATATTGTTATACAAAAAATTCAATGGTTCAGAAAAAGAAACATTTACATGGAATGATAAAAGAAAACATGACTTGTTTCTATATGAAAGAATTAAGTTTGGAGACTATGATAACGCTTTACACCTTTTAACTTTGGATGATAGAAAAATAGTTTCACCAATTAACATATTACCATTAACGGATGAAACGAATTATGAAAACCCTGAAGCTCTTTATTTTGTCGATGATAACTCTAGATGCTCATCTGAGTTCTTTTCAAATGACTGAATAGGTCATTGCGTATTTCAGTGAATGAGTAGATCTGTACCAGATAAAGTGCTTTTGTTGAATGTTTTTTTCAAGGCTATTCCTTATTTGGTTGAACATTATGAATGAATGTTACCTGAATTGCACTATTTTTCAAGAATCAATGACATCTTTGGTGAGTACTTATGTGGGACGTGGGACCAATTATTATTATATCGAGTGAAGTTTACTAACTATTTCCATGAGTTGTTTTTATTTTTTTTTTATCACTACATCACTTCAATATGTAAGTACCACAACTTCAACTCTTGATCAAACATCATATACTAACACACATTCAGTTTCTACCGTTTATTTGTCAATATATAACAGTGAGTATACTTTTTTGAACAGAATCTTTGAGGACACATTTACTAACTACTATTAAACAGGTCAGAAACAATGGTGGTTGAGGTTTCAGTGTACACGAAAATGAAAATCAAGATTATACAATTATGCTTTTGTCTTTGGTTAAGAATTAGAGTTGATTTGGGGCTACAAGAGCTATGGTTTATCATACAAACACATGTTATATCAAAGATTCAGTATTTTTTTAATTTATGCTATTTTTTGGGCAATTTTGCACAATTTTGCAATTTTTGCAATTTTTGTAAATTTTATAAATTTTATAATTTGTAAAATAAAACCGGAACTCACTTTTCTTCAGTCTCACGATCATTTCGGGGAACTGAGATTCTCATACTTAAATATGAAAAACTTCGGCTCACTTTCTATGTTCGCGAACTCAAAAAATTTTACAGTCATTTTTCAGAGAATCATGCACAAGGTATAAGTTAATTAAGAGAAAACAAAGTTGATTAGTTACAATTCTTTTCTGAAAAGTAAAACAGATAACA
Organism: Phaffomyces thermotolerans; assembly: GCA_003707215.2. NCBI lineage: Eukaryota > Fungi > Ascomycota > Saccharomycetes > Phaffomycetales > Phaffomycetaceae > Phaffomyces > Phaffomyces thermotolerans. The sequence continues at coordinate 5,938 of PPNJ02000074.1, read as the reverse complement.
GCAGATTTTCTGATAACAATCATTAGAAATGAGTAGTATATCATATATATACTCAATCACGAAGTTTTAAGTTTGTACGAGTTTGAGAATCTGGCCCCTATTTTAGTTTTGGGGCTAAATTTAATCTACAAAAATCTGCATCAAATCGGTCCTAAGAAACTTCGAACTACATATATGAAGTCGGTATATACGCAGTACCTACTGACTGGTGATTCGTGACGCAACTGTCAACTTCCTAGGAGGTACCGCAATTCCAGTTTCCAATTGTACTTATAAGCTCATGTTAAATACAATATATACAATACAAGATGACAAAGAAGAACATATTAGCGAAAGAGAAAGGAGTCTTGTATAGATTTTAAACAGTAAACAATACATATATCTCAAGATATACAAATAAATTAGCTTTTGCGAGAAAATGAAAAATGCGATAAGTGTATCACTGTGTAGCTCTGATCAGCCTTATTCACCGCTCTAAATCTAAAACTCTGGAACTTCTTCAATGTTCATATAATCTACCTATATATTTTTTTTTTGGGTTCTGCGGCGAATTTGTATGTAATTCGCGAAAATCACACAGCTATAAGATTTTGCGGTGTGGCCAAATCAACCATGTGAGAATACGCCGTAATTTCCGAAGAATATGTATATTGCCGCAGAAATTTGGCAGTATCTCAGGATTTTTCATCACTTCCGAGGGCTCTGGATAAAGAAGTAAAGTAAGTAACTAAACAAACAAAAATTTATTTGTTCTGTTTATTCTACTCACCTTATCTAATTTTTTGATAAGCACTAGTACACTGAAGTGTTTTCATGTCGTCCTGCAACTTTTCTCAGCATAACGTGGTGCTTTTAAGAACAAAAGAAAGTCTGAAGTTGATGAATATAGACATCGCTACAAACATTTTTTTAAAATTTCCTAATATGGACTTGTGGGGCATAGACCTACTTAAAAAATATTTTTTCCCGATTCGGAACCCCAAACTTTATTTTGATATTATAGGTCTAATTTAAAGTCATAAAAATGACACTTTTTGGACACTTTTTGGACAATTTTTTCTCAAAAAAACCCCCCCGCAAAAATTACCTTCTTACTAGGCCAGAAATTTTCCCGGCAGTTTACCCTTAACTCCTGCCGCAATAACCCGATTTTATAATTAAAAACAACAGAAATTTAGATAATTTGCTTCTCTATATACACATCTCTCTTTTCGAAGCCTAAACCCCCATATTTGTGCTGAATTATATCGTTTTATGGTCCTCTGTTTTTAAATTTCCTCTTTTTTTTTTGGTTCTCTGATACGAGATCTATAGTGAACATCTACATGTCATAAGACTAAAAATTGGTGCAGAACAAAACCCTTTCAATGCTGATTTCAGTTTCTAATTGAAAAAAAATGATTATTTGGATCATATTGATGTTATATCAAATGAAAACATAGAAGCTGAGTCAATTCACAGAAGCGGTTCGCATCAGGTGTACTTCAAAGATGATTGCATCATCGCTTCTTACAGAAAGCAAATTAATGAGATTAATGAACCGATGGTTCATAGATTAAATCCTGATATTTTTGTTTCACATTTTACTGGTTTACTGGTTTAGATGAAGTTCCTAAACATTTTGTTAATCCAGATCGTCATCAGCTTTGAATTTAGCTGTAACTGTTGATGAGGCTCATACTTTCTTTCAAACCAAATACTCCTATGATGTTAATTAGCAATATTTCACCTGAAACAGGTTTAGTTCATGGTACTAAAGTAATTTTCCATTTAGTTAATAAGTCACACACTGTTATAAATGCAAAGTTATGAATTCACTAGTCAATATGTGTAGATTCTAAGAATCAAGTTGATCCATAAACAAACAATCAAGTCTAAAACTCATTTTATGAGATGTCCAATTCTTCTCGTTTCCTCATTTGGAATGAAAATCAACAAATAAAAACAGGGCCAAACATTTACTTCCAAATTAGGTTTGTATTTAACATTCGATTGTTTTTCTCATGGACCACCAACTTGACGAACATTTCAATTCTTTACGGAATTTTGGTATTTTATTGCATTAATACGCAGAGATTTGTATTGATATATCTTAGGCCATCTCCTTTTAGTGAGTTTCCTTTTAGTAATCTTAATTCCACATACCTAACAAACTCTTCTTTTAATTAAACTAAATCTGAAACAAACTAGTATTTTTGAGTAATGGTATTCTGTATATATAGGTTTGAAGTATTAGATTTAGTATATGTTTATATGCATATCAAAACCGTAATTGATTAATGTACAAGTGGACTGTAATGCAATAGTAGAATCGTATTCTGATAGGTTGGCCTAGATCTAGTATTAATTACAGAGAACTAACTATATGGTGGAACTTCTGTAGTATATACCATAAGACCCAGATAATCAGTATTATGGAGAACAAAGAAGTACTATTTGTAACTATAATATTATATATAGCATTTAAAAATAGTTATAGCATATTTACGTCCTTTATATAGTAGTAGAAATAACATATGGAGTATAAAGATCTGGGATAATCACTCAATGTATTGGCATTTTGTTAGACCGATTTATGTGACCATAAGTTCGTAAAAACCAAGAGATTGGTTATATGTGAATCTATATATATGATTTAACAATATAAACTATTCTCTGTGCGTGTGTCTAGCTTGGAGTATGTACCAACAAGTTACAACTGAAACTTGCATAAATTATCTCACACGTTGAAGAAAATTGCTTGTACACATTCTCTTTAACGGTCTGTTTTGAATATCTATTCGTTATTTAATGAGAAAGCTTGACTGCAAAAGTGCCTCGCTTCCCTCAAATATAATTTGATATAGAATATATGACGAAAAATACTCTCTGGAGTTTTTCTGCTATAATCTAGCGAGTGATTTTCATATTTTTATAGCTTATAATGTTACAAAACTTGTCTAGACGACGTACTCGGTATTACTGATCATGCATGCAGCATATATATATATATATATATATATATATATGTGTATCTTTTCGTTCGTTCTTTTTCAAAAGATTGACATTGAACGAACGAATGAACCAACAGCAATTGACTCAGCATGTGAATATTAATTAAGCTCCATTTAATGATATAGTCACAGATTGACTGTGAAATAAAAATCTGTTGGCTTCATTTGGTAGATAATCATAATAGAATTACTAATTCTTAGACAACGATAGATTGAACCAAATAAATTAGATGCAGTCAATTTCGATGGCATTATCCGTAAATTGAATCCATAATTGTAAACTTTGTGAGATCTCTACGAATAACGATTCAAATATCTCATGGGGGTATGTATTAAACAATAGTAAAAGATTCTGACTGTCTTAAGTCAACGAATTCATTAATGATATGTCTTGAGATTTCTTATATGTGTACAAAATAGATATATTCTTGAATATTTTAAAGATTTTAAAGCGACCACTTGCTACCCTCATATATATTTTCATGTATAACTCTCATGAGTATTCAATTTGTTTAAAATTGTTCTTTATATTACTCCGCTTTTTATATCAGATTGCCCAGTTACTCGAAACTTTTTACTTCTTGAATAGAGATTTTGTCATCAACTATTCAATTTGAATTGATTTATTTGTTCAAATTATTTAAATTCACTGTTTTCGACTAAACTCTCAATCCAAAAGAGGTTAGTCTTGACATTATCCTATATAATAACACTACTGGAACCACCAAAGTCCGTGTTAATATTCTCAATATCACAACTGACGCAATTACAATTTCACCTATAACTTGGCCGATGCCAAAGCCCAAGTCTAGGAAAGCCTGAACAGCTCGTCTTAAGCTTCCATTAGCAGTAGAAGACGTATAAACTTTGCAATAACCGGCAGCAACAACGTAGAAAGTAGCTCCATATATTATGCAATCAAACCCTCGTTCCAAGTCTGATTTTTCAACGACTTCACCATCTGGCACATCCTGCTCGATAGTGCCAGCTTTCATAACATTTGTACCATTTTTAAACCCATAAATTACAGCAGGAATATCAATAACTTTAGAGGCATTCAAGGTTGTTGAGTTAACATGTAATAGACCACGAGATTCGTAAGTGCCTGAAATTAACTCATAAAACACACCCAAAAACTTATCTGGTAAATAATCACTAAAGTTGACTTGTAATGAAACAATTTTGATCATGAGTATCAGTAGGACTATGGCCAAAGCATGAGTCTTCATGCTTCTTTTCTATTTTCCTGTTTCGTTGCCTATAGCTTTTAATTAATCTGAGAGGATTCCCTCCGTATTTATGAACTTTAGATCTGACAATCTGAGATTTTCATATATTTTTTTTCTTTATTTTTACATTAACTTATAAAAGATTATTATTATTTCTTATTTGTGGTTGGTTATATCCTATAATTCTACCAGTAACCATATTATTCTTTATCCCTAGGTGTACATATACAGTTATATGCAAGACTCAAGCAGCAATAATGTGAAAATTATAATAGCAATTATAAGCTCTTTATATAGTATATAAATTTATGTTGCATGTCGTATGTACTGAGGTTAACGTGTCTTAAGAGGGATATATCTTTAACTAAACTATATAGAAAATCAAAGGAAAAGATTTTCATGTTATTGCGTCTTTATACAAAAGATTAAAGAAGAAAAAATGCAACTCCCATTAAATAAATAATGAAAATGTGTTTATGTAGTTATATTATAGATTTCATCAAAAATATTAGAAAAAAAAAAGAAAGATCCTAATAGGAGTGGCACACTGCACAGACTGATAAGAGGAATAGAAACGGAACATAATTGTATGGCATTTGGGGATGAGAAATGAAGGGCCTGGGGGGTATTATCACGAAAAAAACAAAAGGTTGATATGAGATTACATATGTAAAAGGTTAAGCTGTGTAGGAGGGGCAGTGGGGAACCATGATTAGCGAGTGGCATACTGACAGCTTTAAATTAACCTGACCAATCAGCTGCTCTAGTGTTGACTAGTTGAAGTATATATACGTCCCACATTTCGTCAAATTCGGAAGATCAAGTGTGTAAAAAAACCTCACGTAGCCTCTAATATATCAGTATGTACGTATCAGAATATTTTATTTTTTAGTAACAACAACTCCTATGTGGTTGTAACTCAGTGCTCATCCCAGGGAGGCAGCCCATACTCATAGAAAATTTTGAGTTATTAGCGAAGAAGAATGTAAAGGAATTCAAGAAATCTTATCAGGCATATGAAGCATGTGCAAACATTAGATTTCAGAATAAACTCTAGACTAGAAGAAGCAAATGAAACTTTTTAAAAAATTAAAAGCTAATTAATATTTACAAAGAGTGGTAATTTGTCTATCCAATTGAATGTTATTCTACAGAAATGGGTGTCAGATCTACCACTTTGAGTACGAGAAGTGAAAATAACATGAGAATTGAGACTAAAATCCCTTCAAGTTCCAACTCAGTCTCAATTTTCCACCATACCTGTATATCTATTAAAAGCTACGAAATCCTAGTAGACTAATAACTGTGTTTGAGAAATGGAGTAATTAATTATCTTGAAAAATGAAGATTCATACTTTGGCTCCTGTCATCCTGATTTTCGTCACCAAAATTGTTGCAATGCAAATCAATGTTAGTGATTATTTACCAAATAAGTTTTTGAGTGGATATTATGAGTTGCTTTCAGGCACTTACCAATCTCGTGGTTTTTTACAAGTTAACTCAACACCTACTAGTCATTGTTGGAGAACATTCTAGAAAACCGGAATATTGTTGAAGTAAAGGTTTAGACTCTGAAGTTACTATACAAATGGAACATTCCAGAATGTCGAGTTACGTGTATAAAAGGAGAGAGAATCTCCTAAGTAGATTGTTTAGTGAATTAGTTTAATATACAAGGTTAATAATGTTAAATATAGATAATAGGATATCGAGTTT
>PPNJ02000073.1:0-18446 GCA_003707215.2 Phaffomyces thermotolerans | reverse complement strand
AAAAAAAAAAAAAAAAGAAAAAAAATCAATCAATAAATTATTCATGATTTCGGAAGACAAAACCATCTTCCAACTAGCCCTCATGAATAACAATTATATAATATTGTTTATGATGATTTAATATTTATTTTTATTTTTTCCACTTTTTTTTTTTTTAAAAAAAATTATATAAAATTGTTATATATAAACTTACTATCAATATACGGGATTAATGGAGAAACCAAAGAAGCAGTTCAAGTCACAGTCTGTCAACGATCTGTTCCGGCAACAAGCTGCATCAAAGGCAATCGCATCTTCCAGTTCCACCAAACTAGAGAGAAGTAAATCCCCAGGAAATACCAAACTAAGACTCGTTGCCAAAAAATCAAGATCATTAAACACAATCACACTATCCAAACTCAAGAAACCAGTCACAAATCCATCCTCTTCTTCTCCTGAGTCTTCCAACAACTCTTTAACTCCTGAATCATTAGTAAGCCCAAATTCAAATGTTCAATCAAATAATGATGTAGAAATTGATCCAATTCAAAATCTACCAGAGAATATTGGAAGATTCTTACACAATAATAATACTAATCACAATGTTGATGAAAGATCAAATAATCCAATAAAATCAAGATTCAATTTCGATGATACAAAAGATACCAATAATAATAATAATAATAATAATATTAACTTGAATTCAACATGGTCTTCAAATTCTAAAATATCAAGTTTTAGGAAAAGTATTGGAACAAATCAAACTTTCTTTAATGATTTAACAACTTCACCATTTTCATCAAGACAAAATTCGGAAATCTTCTCACATCTTCAACCAACTAATCTTACATCAAACTCTTTCCAATCATCAGGTGAATTATGGAATTCTTCAAGTATTTGGAACAATAACAATAACAACTCAATAGTCGAAGAAAGACAACTATCAACCAAATCAGACTCCGTTATAAATTGGTCTCCTTTTGATATTGACGCTTTGAGTCTTGATGACAACAGGCTAAACCACGACTTAAGAAACAACCATCATTCTTCAGCTTCTGATATTGGATCAAGATCAAGATTCTTCCCATCAAGTATGGATCAAATCTCTGGATCTCAATTATCACCATTTGATTTCCCTACAAATATATCCACTCATACAATATCACAAAGATTTCCATTTATACATAATGTTTCATCACAATTACCAATAATAATCCCATCAACGTCTCAATTAAAACAACCAGCACCTATCCAATCCCATCATGTCCCTGAATTCAATTTGGATAAAACTCTCATACCATTAAAAAACCAAGAATTAATAGTATCATCATCGAATTTAGAAAAAGAAATATTGAATTTGAATTCCAATCCAATTATATCTGAAAAGGATCAAATACCCATCTCATTACCATCAGATTCTAAGAATAACTCATTCATCACCCAACAACATATAAATAGGAATCATGAATACGAATTACCTCATTATCCTGAAGGATTTTCTTCAACTTTTTATAGAAGAGGGATCAATAATTTCATGTTTATAAGAGAATTACAACCAAAGATCATCACTTCGAAATATAATGACTCTGTTGAGATTAAACTAACTTTCCCAACGTGGAATGAAGATTATAGATTAACTTCATCAAGAGTTGACATTGAAATTAAAGAATTGGATGGGAAATTAGGTGGTTTGAAATTGAGCAAACCAACGACAATGAAGAAACCGTTCAGAGGTGGATTTAATAGAAATCTCGTTTATAATAAGAAGTCATGAATATACACACTAATTTTATAAAAAGAACCTTTTTATGTAAAAAAAAAAAAAAAAATATTTCTTCTATTGACACATCTTTAAAAAAAAAAAGATATGAACCAATCATTGGGCAGTTCCGGGAACATGGACGTATTGTCACTGTTTCAAGAAGCACTACCTGCCGTTGCTGATCGGTTTGACGTTTATGAATTAACAGCAGGTTCATTGACATTTCCAAACAATTCAACCTTCTTTATCAACCATCCAATTTTTTATTTAACTAATTTCACTCAAGAAGATTTAAATCTTTATTTCAATGAAATCATAACGAACGTGTCGGATATCTCTGTGGATCTTGACTTGAATTTCATGGATACTGAAAGTTTCGTTAGTGGTGTTGTTTCGTTATGTTTTGCATTATCAGCCATTGTCACTGCTAGTTGGATGTTATTTTTATTGATTTTATTAAGTGCTAATATGATCCCTAATTCATTGATCCTTGCTAATTTGTTCCATTCAATTGCAGATACAGTCTTGTTGGCATTGTTAACTAATTTTTTGGTTTCACAAGTTGTTAATAATTTCCAAGATACTCATGAATTACAAGAATCATTCATTTTTTCAACTTCTTTCCTCGTTCTTAAAGGAATAGACACTTTATTGATCTATATTTCAATGACTGATTTATTAGTTCAAATGACTAAATATGAAAATAGGAAAGGAACGTTGATTGTTGGTTTATTCTTTAGTTTCATATCGTTTGCATTCTCTTTAGCATTTAATTTCCTTTATAGAGATTATTATCATAATAAAACTGCATTGAAAAGTGTCAAAATCATTAATTATTTCTTCAACCTTGCCTATTTGACTTATTTCACATCAAGTACCATTCTATTCTCAATCAAAAAGAAAAGATTCGCATATCATAGAAAGACAATAACATTAGCCATGGTATGTTTATTCACACTGGTATCCCCCTATGTGTTCACAATATTAGATCTGAGCTCTGATTTGTTAAGAAACTGGTCAACTTATGTCAACGTTTTCGCTCATTTATGTATAACAGTTACAGTATGGGAATGGTTAAATTCAATTAGAGAACTAGAAACAAAATATGAAAGAATTACAATATTGGGAAGAAAAATATCAAATGACAGTTTCGCTCCCATTAATATTAATAAACAACAAAATCAATATTATATTTTGAAAAGTTTAAACGTTGTGGAATTCTTTATGTTAATTAGTCAAAAATTCACAAATTATATTCAAAATTTGTTCAAAAAAAATGATGGTGTGAATGAAATACAGAATGATGGAGTCACTGAAAGAGACATATTATTATATGAATTACAACCAATGAATTCCACAAACTCTTCACAAGTTCACAGTGATGATGATGATGATGATGATGATGATAATGAAGATAATATTTCATACGTGGGGAACTATCCTGAATTCAATGTTGATTACAGATACTTAAGAAACACTCCCTCCACTACAGCAGGAACTCCAATCAGCCATCAAGAAAGACCACCAACTGCCAATACGACAACTTCTTGAATATATTTTTTTTTTTTTCATTCTTTCTGGAATTCACGGGAAGCATTTTTTTTTGTTCTTAGAAAATCGGGAAAATTCTGGAAATTTCTCCTTTTTTTCACTATTTAAACAAACAATTTTGACACATATTTTTTTTTTTTTTGTTTTTAATTAATTAGTTTTATTATCAAGATGATTTCAAGAAGCCAATTGATCAGAAAGTCAACGATTCGTCGTCTCTCAACAATCTCCAGAGACCTTAAGCCAATCAACAACAATTTTTTATTATCACTAACCCCATCCCTAACTAATGGGTTCAAAAGAAGATCACCACCAAATTCAACAACTTTAATCAACCCAGTTAGAATGGCAAGTAGTAATGGACCTGGAGGCAATTTCAGAATGAACATGAATCCAGAACAAGCAGAAGAAGAACAACCTGCTTTAGAGAAATATGGTACAAATCTAACAAAATTAGCAAAACAGGGGAAATTAGATCCAGTTATAGGTAGAGATCAAGAAATTCAAAGAGCTATTCAAATTTTATCAAGACGTACTAAAAATAATCCTGTTCTAATTGGGAGAGCAGGTGTTGGTAAAACAAGTCTAATTGATGGATTAGCTCAACGGATCGTTAATGGTGAAGTTCCTGAAAGTTTGAAAAATAAAGAATTAGTTACATTGGATTTAGGTTCTTTGATAGCAGGTGCCAAATTTAGAGGTGAATTTGAAGAAAGATTGAAAAAAGTATTAGAAGAAATTGATGCTGCTAATGGTGAAATTATCGTCTTTATTGATGAAGTTCATATGTTATTAGGATTAGGTAAAAGTGATGGTTCAATGGATGCTTCAAACATTTTAAAACCAAAATTAGCAAGAGGTTTAAGATGTATTTCTGCTACAACTTTAGATGAATATAAAATCATTGAAAAAGATCCTGCCTTATCAAGAAGATTTCAACCAATCTTATTAAATGAACCAAGTGTTGCTGATACAATTAGTATATTAAGAGGTTTAAAAGAACGTTATGAAGTTCATCATGGTGTTGCGATCACTGATTCTGCTTTAGTTTCAGCTGCTGTGTTAAGTAACCGTTACATTAACGATAGATTTTTACCTGATAAAGCCATTGATTTAGTTGATGAAGCTTGTGCTGTTTTAAGATTACAGCATGAATCCAAACCTGATTCAATTCAAATATTAGATCGTTCAATAATGACTATTCAAATTGAATTAGAATCTTTGAAAAAGGAAACAGATCCAATTTCAATTGAAAGAAGAGAAAAATTAGAAAATGATTTGAAATTAAAATTAGATGAATTAAAAAGATTAACTGATATCTGGGAAGCTGAAAAGGCTGAAATTGAATCAATTAAAACAGCTAAAAGAGATTTAGAACAAGCAAGAGTTGATTTAGAAATTGCTCAAAGAGAAAATAATTTCGGTAGAGCTTCTGAATTAAGATATGCTAAAATTCCAGAATTAGAGAAAAAAGTTAAATTAAACGAATTAAGTGATAAGGATAAAAAAAATAAAAATATTTCTTTATTACATGAATCAGTTACATCTGATGATATTTCTCATGTTATTTCTAAAATGACTGGTATTCCAATTGATACTGTTTTACAAGGTGATAAAGATCGTTTATTATACATGGAAGATTCATTAAAAGAAAGAGTTGTTGGTCAAGATGAAGCAATTCATGCTATTGCTGATGCTGTAAGACTACAAAGAGCTGGTTTAACTAGTGAAAAACGTCCAATTGCAAGTTTCATGTTTTTAGGTCCAACAGGTACAGGTAAAACTGAATTAACTAAAAGTTTAGCACAATTTTTATTTGATGATTCAAATAACGTTGTTAGATTTGATATGTCTGAATTTCAAGAGAAACATACTGTTTCAAAATTGATTGGTGCTCCTCCAGGTTATGTGATGAGTGAAAGTGGTGGTCAATTAACTGAAGCAGTTAGAAGAAAACCATATAGTGTTGTTTTATTTGATGAATTTGAAAAAGCTCATCCTGATGTTTGTAAAGTTTTATTACAAGTTTTAGATGAAGGTAAATTAACAGATTCTCATGGTGTTCATGTTGATTTTAAAAATACAATAATTGTAATGACATCAAATATTGGACAAACCATTTTATTACATGATGAAGAAATTAAAAATGAATCTGGTAAAGTTAGTGAATCAACTAAAATTCAAGTCATTGAAGAGATGAAAAAACATTATCCACCTGAATTTATTAATCGTATTGATGATGTTTTAGTCTTTAATAGATTATCAAAAGATGTATTAAGAAGCATCGTTGATATTAGAATTAAAGAAGTTCAAGAAAGATTAGTTGATAAAAGAATGACATTACAATTATCATTAGCTGCTAAAGATTGGTTAACTGAACATGGTTATGATCCAGTCTACGGTGCAAGACCATTAAATAGATTAATTCAAAAGAAATTATTAAACCCAATGGCAATTTATCTATTAAAAGGACAAATTAAAAATAATGAAACTGTTAATGTTGATGTTAAAGATGGTGAATTATACGTTCAACCAAATCATGAAATTGATAATGTTAAATCAGAAGAAAATTAATTAGTAAGATTCAAATAATGGATTAAATTCAATTCGATACTAGGTTTATTTTTTGTATATAAGTTTTGTTTTTGTTAAATAATGTAAATATGATATGATTAAATATAAATATGTAGATAAATAGATAAATAAATAAATAAATAAATAAATAAATAAATAAATAAAAATAAAATCACATTAATCAACTTTTAATGAATTTGTATCAATGACAACATGATCAGTTGGACTTTCAACTAATTTATCAGTCCATTTCAAATCATTAATAATTTCTGGTTTTTGCTCTTTAATCCTTTGTCTAAATATAATTTCAGCAGGATCCTGATCAGGTTCAACCCATTCAAAATTATTACCACTAGTTAACCAATACTCTTGTAACAATAAATCAGATTCAGGTTGTAAGGGTACAATCCCATACTGTTCAATTCTATCAACGAAATTCTTAGAAAGAAACCCATCAATACCATTCAATGAACTATCCAACTCCGCGACTTTCGATAACATTCTCAATTGATCACTTTGTAAATATCTTTCATTAATCGTTGTACCTTTCACAAATTCAATATGATCAACAAGTGGAACAAACCTGTCACCAAATGATAAGACACTAAACGCAATTACGTTAAACACATATGTGAAACACATTGCATAAACTCCCATTCTAGGATTTATTCCCATTGAACGAATCCAGAAATCCAATAACCCACAACCAACTAACCCAATCGACACGTATTTAAACATTGAAATGTATTGTTGGTCTTTTAAATGTTTCAAATATGATTTTGAAGCAGTAGTTAATTCAATTAATTCCATTGCATCATTCAATTCGATCTTATTGTATAACGTTTTATTAAGACCTAGTTTTGCAGTTTCATAATTTATATAACTTTTTGGATATTTGTCATTATGAATTTGAAATAATTTGACAATAAATTTACTTGGTGGATTTAAATCTTTTATAATTTTATACATTAACGAATCTGATAATTCAACGTTTTCAGACTTTAATAAATCTTTATACATTTGATCCAACTTCAGCGATTCATTTGAATTTAAAATACCATTTATTCTAATTATTGATCTTATTGAATTTAAAACTATTGATTCATCAACTTTTTTTTGCTTATTTTGTATGATTTCATTGCTGACATATTTATCCAATGAACCTAAATCATGTAAACTTCTTCTAAACAGTAACAATTGTGGAAATAATTTTCTTCTTAAAAACATTTTTTAATTTCCATTAAGATTCCTTTTTTTTAACCCACAAAATTGTGTATTTAAATTTAAAGGAGAATTTTTTATTGACACATTTTTTTCTCTTGAAAAAAAAACAGAAAAATTTAAATTGATCCAGGCGAGAGTCGAACTCGCGACATTCTGTGGGTGAAACAGACGTGATAACCACTACACTACTAGACCAGTTTGGGTTTGAATTTGGACTTAGAAGTTTGTCAGCAAACTATTGCTCCAATTTGATATATATATATATTTTTTTTTTTCAATCAGCGTGGTTTAAGAGCAATAGATGATGATATTGGAATTAAATTTAGTTCCCTGACTTGAGCTCTAGATGAAGATTACTTTCATTCAATATTTGCAATTTTTTTTTAGAAACACTCATGTTTTTTCTAATTGTTACAGATTCATAAAAAAAAACACAAAGTCAGAGAGACATATGTCACATGGATTGTCAAGATGAATCATTTTATTTTATAATTATTAGAAGTAAAATTCTAATCATAACTGTCTCTAAATATCATTCTAAAAATCATTTTCATTTCTCATAAATTGGAAGGCTTTCCTTCAATTCGTCCATTTGGATGTTATTCGATTCCAATTGTGCCTCATGAGCCTTTGATAAAACCCTCACGGTCAATTTTTCCTTGATTCCTTCTTGTAATATCATAATAGGAACCACTATTTCAATAGTTTGTGATTTATTACTTGATTTATTTGGGTTCACTTTGACTTGAAGGACTAAATCATAAAATCTTTGAAATCTACACAAATTCATTGATATTTGCAATTTTTTAGGAAGTTCTAATAACTTTGTTGGATCAAAGATACTTGTAGGTATTTCTAGTTCATAATTCAATGAATTATCAATAGGGTATTTAGATTCAATCAATTTGAATAAATCGATATAATTTGGTTTGAATGATTTATTTGTTAATTTGACTGTTTTCATTTTAGACTTTTCAATTTTTTCAACTGTTGCAACAGTTGTTTGATACTGTAAAAGGACTTGAATATCAGAAATGAAAAACTCCCCTAATCTTGTAGAGATTGGTTCACCGTCACTAATTTCACCATATTTATCTGGACTCTTAGCACTTAACATGAACAATTTCAAGTTTTTACAAACTTCACCACATTCCCAAACATCTGAATCTAGTTTAACTCCTAATCCAAATTCAATATTTGTTAATTTACCTGTAGTTGTCTCTGAAGGTTTATTTTTGAACAATTTCTTGAAGAATCCTCTATTCTCTTCAATTGGTGAATTTAATGGTTTTGAATCGTTACCAATCTGTTTAATTAAAATGATTTGTTTGCCATAACTTTGAACAATTGGGTTAATTGGAGGCATATGGTTAGCAATTTCAATATTACTGAACAAAATCTCAGTTGAATCTCTTGATGAATATTTTCTATTTTGATTATCATTTGGTGTAGTTATACTTAAACAAATATCAACTGAATAATGAATTGAAAAATCAAAACTTGTATACGAGTTTGGCAAAATTGTTGCAACGCCTAGATGCTTAACATGATTTCCTGCTATATTTGCCCGTGAACCTTGAATATGACAATCAGTTTTGAGGTTTGATGGGAATGATAACTTGAAATCATATGTGTATTTACCCTTAACGAAAAGAGTTGAAGTTGAGAGCACATGTTGTATTTCTAATAGGAAAATATGTTTATCATAATAATAGTCTTCACTACCATTAGCCACTGTTGTATTGGTAAACCCTATTAATTGAGCTTCAATCTTATCTATGTTCATCTTTTTGTAAACAAAGATAATTATAGTTCCTTTGATTTCATCCTTTGGTGTACAAAATTGCCTGTTTAACTTGACAAAAACATTACAATAGTCTGTATTACTCATTGTTGTCTTGTATTGTGATTCTGGGGAAGAGATGAAGAATGCGATTTTAAGGGTCCCTTTATATAATATTTTTACATATATCTAAAGACGAAACGTGCTTGATCTTGGAAAAGTGTTGAATCAATCAAGTGACTCAGTGGATCAAGGAGAGCGTCCCATCAAGATTGAACGAGATTCGTTTATTGTCATTTATTGTTCTCTTCAGACTACAATCAAATAATACTGCCTTTTTTCTTCTACAGTGTATAAAAGGATGTATATATCATCAGTGAATAACTATTGAGTATCAACTCGGTGTAGCTCTGACTCTATCTACTAACCTGAAACTCTGGCTTAATAGCAATTTTGTTATAAATCTGACACATTCTAATCTTGCATAATTTGTGTAACTGCTCTCAGTTGAAAGTATATGAAGTTATATTTGATTGTTGTTGATGTGATTTACTTTATTTACCACTGGAAATTGATACTGGATTGGACTAGTAAGTAGTAACTTCTGGTTTGGTAAATCAATATGAAACTCTCTCATAATCTTTTAAATGAGGTTCATTTTGATTGGTGAATATTATTAAAACTTTTTCTCTATTGATAGTTAAAATATGTTCAAATATTGTTCGATGCTTAGTTTTACACTCAAACAATCAATAATGAAGATTCAGAATTAGTTCTGCCAAATATCAATTCAAGTTTCAGACCAGAAATAAAGTTGTGATTGTGTGTAAACAGGTACTGGTAAGTATCAACATGAGCGTTATAAAGAATCAGTATTAAGTGATATTTTCACTAATAGGATTGCGATTGCTTTTGGTTTTAGATTATTTAATTGACTTTAGACCTTTTTATCTATCATTCCCACAATAATTCTCAAGGCATTACCTTATAGATTAGCCACCGTTTGAACAGCTATTAGAAATTTGCTCCTCACAATGCTTCATCATAAAACTTGTTTTTTTTTGTCAGTCTAATAAATAGATAGCAGATTTTCAATTCATATATCTAATGACCCAATGATAAAATAGAGAAGTCCATTACATTTTGAATATTTACACTAATCTTTTGATAATAATACTACTTTACAGTAGACCAAAATCATATAATGAAGCAAACATCAGAAAACAAACGATAAAGGTAGCAAAGTCTTCAGTAAGCAAACAATCGAGTTGAATTTGTTAAAATCTGATTTATCAAGGATTAATAAATCTACAAGAATATACAGAGCCATCACATTCAACATAACTAATAAAATCGATCTATAAGTTGATCATTTGCTTTAGCTACAGGGTAAAAAACAGCACAATGATTATTAATTACTGAATAGTTGAATAAAATATACCAAGTTGTATCTATATTTAGTGTCGTCGGCTGTACACCACTGTGCATGAATTTGGTTACGTATCATTAAATCACACAGGTTTACACATCAATGATCACCATAACATCTTAAGTAAGAACAAGATACTGTTTTGATTGTTATGAGCTGTTATAGTAAATGATATGATACTAGAAGAAAACGAATCATTTGTGTAATTAACACAGGAAGGAATTACGACACAGCCACAGATAACGGAAATCTAACATTCTTGTTTTCTTCAAGCCATTTTAAGTTGAGTTAATACTCCATGGTCACTGTCAATGGCTCAACGTTCACAGAAAAGTTCTTTGGTCTATAATTTAGAGTTACATATTAGTTGAAGACTAAGAAAACAAGATAATAATCTGATTCTAATAATGAAGCTACCGATCTTATCTAACATATTTCTCTTATATATCTTCTATGGATTTAGGTTATTTGGTCTATTGTTATATCAAAATTTTTGAATGGTAAAATATTTGACTTTTTCCTCTGAGTTTTGTTCTCTTTATTAGAAGCATCACCTAGTATATCTAACAAATAAATTAAACTGTCAAACACTGATTTGTAACTAAAAACAAACATAGCCCACCAAAAAACATAAAAAATCAATGATTTCATCTTCGCGAGGTCTTAGCATAAAACAAGATAAAAGGGCAATAAATCCTTCAAAATCAAATCCTCTAGTCAGCAAATCATGTATTATTAACAGCTAAAGGAACCAACAGAGACCAGTTAAGTACAAAAGATGGAATCCTACGTCATTTTCATGAAAAGAGATTATAGAATCATGAATTATGATATCTCAATAGCAGGTTCAATTGTATTTGTTGTAGCTTTTGCACTTGAGTTGATAACATTATTGCTAAATTATATCAGATTTGTTAAAAATGATCCAAATGAGAAAATCAATGATGTTCTAAATCAGTTGGAAGATGATCCGTTCATGGATAATTCAAAGACAAAATCCGGTAGATCAGCAACAACGCCTTTAATTCCAATTGGTTTAGGTGTGTTCTTTGAAGTTGCAGGCTACATTGTCAGAATCATCTTAAAGGACAATGACTCAAGTTTAGCAGTTTTCATCACGTTCCAATGTTTTGTGCTTGTTGCTCCTTCCTTGATGACTGCTGGTATGTTCATGCTCTTCAATAGGATCCAAACATTTTTAGGAGCCCAACATTATTCACTGATTTCTACAAGATTTCTTACTGTTTTTTTTGTCTTTGGTGATGTCTTTAGTTTTTTAGTTCAAGCTGGTGGATTTGGTTTAATGGTTGAAAATGATACAAGAAGTACTGGTTTAACGATGGCTATCTGTGGATTTTCGTTACAAATTTTTTTCTTTTCAACTTTTATGGCAGTGGTGATTAGATTCTACACTAAAATCAGTAAACAACAAACCCCAATTTCAATTGCAGTTGATGCGAACTCTTTGAATGTTCGTTACAACAAATGGAGACTATTTATTAAAGGAGTTGTCTTCAGTATGTCATTTGTTATCTTGAGATGTATCCTTAGATTGGTTGAGTTTGCAGAAGGTTTTGATGGTGTTATTAGTTCAAGTGAAATTGCGTATTATATGATTGATCCATTCTTAATATTCTGGAGTGTCTTTGTTCTATTAATATTAAGACCAGAAAGCAGGTTAAGAGATTTGAAACTATATAAATTATGGAATAGCAAAGCTGGTGATGATAACTGTTTGGGAGACCCAAAAGCAATCAATTTAGTGGATACACAATATTCAAACAGGAAAGAAGAGTTGGTTTGATTATTATTTAGGGTGAGAGAAGGAGTATTTTGTGTAACATTTAATTTTGCAATGATTTTTAATAAGCTGTAACAAGTATTTAAGAAACAAATATCGTCCAACGTAAAAAAAACTAAGACATATGGAGTTTAAAGTATCTAGAATTCTGATCTCATAAAAAATATCATGAATTTATTTGAGTATGTTATATTGATCTATTTTATTCATGCCTCATAGACAGGAGGGTTATCTTTCAAATCAATATGATGATTTGATTCCAAATGCGCCTTTTGTGTTTTATTCTTTAAATGGTTCCCAATTTTACTTTTAACACCATTTGGTAGTAAAATTAAAGGAATATTCAGTTCTATTGTTTGAGATTTATTTGATGATTTATCTAATTTAACTGTGATTGATAAATATAATTCATAAAATATTTGAAAAGTACATAATTCGATTGATTCTTTCAATTTATCAGGAATAACCAATAATTTATCTGGATTAAATATACGTGATGGAATGAGTAATTCATATTCTGATCCTTCATCATTTGAAAAATCTGATTTCGTCAAATTGAATAAGTCAATATATGATGGTTTAAAAGAATCCTTTGTGACCAATTTTATAGATTTTAGTTTCCTTTTCTCAATTACATCATTTGCAAACATGACTTTATGAGGTTGTAAATTTATTGTTAAATCAGATAGATAAAATTCACCTAATTTTGATGAAATATTTTTTGAATCAGAGTACCATCTTGGATATTTCGAACTTATGATAAATATTTGTAAATCGTTGAAAGTTTGTCCAGTTTCACAATATTGTGAATTTAACTTAACACTTATTCCAAATTCAATGTTGAGTAATTTTGTTGGCATTGAAGGAATTGACTTCTTTTGTTGAACTTTTTCATTATTTTGGAACAATTTCTTAAGAAATCCGTCCTTTTGTTCAATTGGTTGACTTAATGGTTTAATCAAACTTATTTGTTTTTCATAAGTTTCAACAATTTCATTAATTGGATCTAATGATCTGGCCATTTCTGTATTAGAAAAAGTTATACCCATTGAATCTCTAGACGTGCCTGACTTGATTGATTTTTTAAACCCAATGATATTAAGAGTTGGGATATCTGCATTCAAAACGGCATCAACTGAATAACCAATTGATTTGAAAGAAGATGGTAATATCGTACTTCTGAGAATATGACTTGTTCTATCCTTTTTCACTTCAAGTTGTGTTCTGACATCACTTTTAGGATTATGGCATTGAGTTCTAAGATCTTTGGGAAATTTTAATTTAAAATCAAATGAATAATGACCTTTATTGAAAGTACTTGGTTTTTTCAGTAACGAAGTTGTTTGTAACATAAAATCATGTGTTTCATAAGCATTAGTATCACTGTCAACACTGACACATGTATCAACATGTCCCCTTAATTGAGCTTCAATGGTATTAATATCGACGTCTTTCTTAACATTTATGTTGAGCTTTCCTTTTATTACATCATCTGAAGTGAATGAATTGTTCTTTAGCTCAATAGTAGCTTTGTAATAGTTTGACCTCCACATGAATAGAGTATTACTTTATATAAAAATAAAATAATCGGGAAGGGTGTGATTTTAAAATTTAAAGGGTCCATTTTGATAAGACAATGAAAAACGGGTTGCAGGGCGAACTTAAACGTGGTCTTTGTTTCCCTTAAAATCGATAGTTTTAACATTTCACTATAAGTTTTTAAAGATAGGGATTCATCAAGAATTGTTAAGGATGATAAAAAACATCAAGGCATATTATAATTGTACATTGAAACTACAATTAATTTTCAAATCTATCATATTTTATCATAATTTTTTTAAAAAAGCTATGAAGTCATTAAACCATTAAATCAATTAAAAGACTTAACTTTATATTATTAAATTGGAGCATCCCATGAAGCTAATTTCATTGTACCGTTTTTAGCTAAATTCAAATGCATTTTGAAAGCATCAGCTAATAAATGTGGTTCATGTAAAGATTTGGTCTTTTTAGCAAAATGTTCAGCTCTGTTAACATAATCTAATAATTGATCAACGTAATCTGGATGAGCAATGTTTTTAATGATTACTCTTGATCTTTGTTTTGGTGATAAACCTCTTAAATCGGCTAAACCATGATCAGTGACAATAACATCTAAATCATGTTCGGTATGATCAACATGAGAAACAAATGGAACAACACATGAAATACCAGTTTTATCTGTCTTTGAAGGTCTTGCTGCTGGAGTGTGCATGATTGATAGTTTAGCATTTCTTAAGAAATCACCAGAACCACCTAAACCGTGTAACATTTTAGATCCTGAAACGTTTGTTGAATTAGCATGGGCATAAATATCAACTTCAACAGGGGTATTCATTGCAATAACACCTAATCTTCTAACGATTTCTGGAGAATTTGAAACAACTTGAGATCTTAAACATAATTTTTTAGAAAATTCATCCCAATTATTGAAAAATCTTTTGAAACCTTCATCTGTTAATCTAATTGAAGTTGCAGTGGCATAATCTAATGAACCATTTGAGAATAACTCTAAGAAAGAATCTTGTAAAACCTCAGTCCAAACGTTTAAATTTTTGAAATTAGCATCTGCTAAACCTTCAATGATTGCATTAGCAACGTTACCGATACCTGATTGTAAAGGATGTAAATTTGGAGGTAATCTACCAGCAGCCACTTCATCTCTGAAGAATTTAACTAAATGACCAGCAATAGCTCTTGACATATCATCAGATGGTGTATTTGGTGGGACAATATCTTTAGCAGTTGATTCAACAATGGCAACAACTTTTGATGGATCAACTGGGATCGAAACATTACCGGATTTTTGATCACAAGTAGTGTATGGATATGGTTGTCTAAATGGTGGATTCAATGGCATATCAATATCATGAATACCTTCAAATGAAGGAGTTGAAGTATTTAATTCAATAATAACTTTATCAGAAACGGAAATCATTTCAGGGGAAGCACCAACGGCAGGACCTGGGATAATTGAACCATCTTCTGTGATGGCAGTTGCTTCAATGATTGTGTAATCCAATAAATCATTTTCTTTTTCTCTTGTATAAAAACCATAAGTTAAATCTTGAGCAAACATTGATAAATGCTTATCAAAGAAGTTGATTCTACCTTCGTTGATACCATTAGCAATTGGTCTACCAACTTGATGAGGAGCTCTTGAGATGATCATATCATTAGTTGCCCATCTTGATTCTTCTGGACCAGCAGATGCACCAACGAATAAATGGAATTGGAATTTACCTTGTAGATTGTTATCTTCAACGTGTTGAGCTAAAGCAGTTGGGATGACTTTTGGAGCACCAACACCAGTAAAACCGGACCAGCCTAAATATTGGCCATGTTTGAATAATTCAACAGTTTCTTCGGCGGTTCTTAGTTTTTGTAAATATGGAGCGTATCTGACTCTTTGTTTCAAGATTTGGGACATTTTCTATATGGATCTTTTTATGTGATTTAATTTTAGTGTTTTTTTTTTTTTTTTTGCTTGTGTTCTTCTTAAGAGTGGCAAATTGATCTTTTAAATATATGTGAATAAGTTTAAAATATATTTAAAATTTTGGGTCTAAAATTGTTGGATTGTGTCAAATTCTTTTTTTTTTTTGATAAACGAAATGTAAACAAAAAAAGTTAAACGAAGCAATGATTTTTGGAGGAGTATTCTTAAAATGGAAATAATAACCGTTTAGAGAATCAAATAATTATTTGGAGAAGTTCAGAAAAAATTGGAGTAAAAAAAAAAAAAAATTCAAAATGGGAAATAAAAACTGAGGGGAATTTGATGGATTTTTATACAAAAAAAAAATAAAAAAAGAGAATAAAATTTGATCGGTTAAATGTTTCCACACTAAAAAAAAAAATATTGTTTTGGATTATGTAATAGAATAAATTTTTTTGCTCCCACCCACCTAATTTCTTTAATCAGGTGAGCTTTTTTAACGCTATTTGGTGGTGGGTGGGAATCTCAACAATTTTTAGAAAGAAATGAGTGTTATTATTTTCCCTACAAAAACTTGTATTCAATTATACTTTTCTAAATTTTACACATCTCCCATACTTGGTTCACACATCCAATTAAATCACCCCAAATTCAACCATTCTCACACTCGGTTCCAATAATCGGATTCCATCATCTTTTACAACTGTCAAACTTAACGGTTCAACGGAATTCATCGGTTTTTCTCTTATAAAACTTCTTTAACCAGATAAATTAAGTCTCTCACTAAAATTATTGTCATCTATATAACCCCACATTTCATACAAACACACACACCTTATTGGACTCCTATTCCATCTCCTCCGTTACATAAGCCTCAAATTCACAAACTTGTATATATTCAACTTCTTTCAATAACTCAATTTGTTCAAGATATCTATGAATACTTATATCACTTTCAATTAAAACATTATTAGTAACTTCTTTAATCTCTTCATATCTTTCTTTATTAAGTACTGATGATATACTTATAAATAATTTGTCTTTATCAAAATATTTCATCAACATTTTAATAGAATCAATTGATCCAGTATATGAATGTAATAACACTTTACTCTTACTCGCCCCATACTCAGACTTAATAATCTCTATTATATGACTGATACTCTTGACGTTATGCACGCTTATTGACAAATTATTTTCAAATGCATACCTCATTTGATATTTCAATACTTCTAATTGATGTTTCATTATTGTTCTATAGTTTGTTAATTTAATCTCAATGCCACTATTGTTGTTATAAAACCCCGTGTTAGGAATCCTGAATAATTTGTCTAGTCCAATTTCTCCAATAAGTAAATTATTGCCAAATAATTTAACATTATTATCAAAAAATTTTCTAAAATTAATAGGTTCTGGTAATATTTCTAAAAAATTATCATCTATTTGTCTATTGAAAACATATTCGTAATGATTTCTCTTATCTATACTTTCATTGAACGTGAAAAGGTGCGCATACCAGGGATGGATACCAAAGCAAGGAATGATAAACTCTTTTAATTTTGAATGAATGTTTAATACCCATTTATAATCAATATGATTTGTTGACATTAATATCACTTTATTTATCTTATTTTTGATGTAACATTCTTTTATTAGTTGAATTTCTGCATCGCTTAGTTTCTGTTCAATATGACAATGCGCGTCGTTGAACTCTTTCATGTTGTTTGTTATTGTTATTATTTTTGGAGTTTTCAATTTTCCGGTATGTATTTTTTGCATCTACAATTTTACTCACTCAAGAACTCCACGATTATATTGAATGTGTTTTGTGTATATGGCATAATAGAAAGTATGGAAGAACGAAGGTTATACTTTATATCGCTGGGAAGTAGCAACTTGAATCTAGTTGATCCATTTCTTCTTAATAATGACAAAGCACAAACTTGGATCATTTTCAACGATCGAGAAAACATTCATTAAATGAAGGTGAAAAAATATCATTCTTAGGTTCAGATATTAATATGAAGTACTTGGGACTTGGGTCTAGCTTTGGTGGCTTACAATAACAAATTCGAAAAATTAAAAGAATTAATGGAAAGAGTCAAAACTGAGTAGACGCTATTCAATTCCAGTGTACAACCAAAGGCAAATTGAAAGGATATTGTAAAAAAATAAAGTAAGTGGAATGAAGTAAAGAAGAATGTTCTTTGTATAATGAGTATAAAATGATTTTTTAATTTAAAGATGTATTTGTGACAACAAAATTCGATTAGTTTGGAAATAATTCTAAAAGATTGTCGATTCAATCCAATAAATTTACTGCACAATATTGTGCTCATATTTTTCCCAAACTGAAGGAAAAAAAACATGTTGTTAGAATGTTGTCTACTGTATTCGTACTTTCTAATAAAGTTGAATTTACACATGCATAATTGTAGTTATGGACCATGGTATAAATCAGAGAAATACTAGCTAGGTGATATTTTCTATATATTTTTCTCCCTCCTTCTATATATATCTCTGATTAAGCGTTTTCTCAAACTCTATATAAGTACATTTCCACCGTCATTATTATGGAAGTATCCTTTCATAAAAAAATATAGGGCTCTTATTTGTACAATTAAGGGTTATTATTTGTTTTCTGGCTTCTTGGTTATTAACAAATTTTTTGACAGGTCAAACAGTGTCCATACCAATTATTTTGACACAAAAAAAAGAGAAGTACTTTTTAAACAACACCTCATCATCTTTGATTTTTTAATACAAAAGTTAACACTTTCATGCTGGATCAAGAGAGCTTACTGGGCTCATTCAAAAATTTAATCAAATTAATTGTCGTTGTGGATCCTACAAAAAAGTCAGACT
>PPNJ02000072.1:0-19259 GCA_003707215.2 Phaffomyces thermotolerans | reverse complement strand
CCTATACCTCCAAGAATGCTGTTGTGACCTACTATAAAGAACTAGAAGATGGATTGTCTGAGATTGACACTTCATTCAGTCAAGTCTCAGAAATCTATCTTGAAGATTTTGATGTTCTAATCAAAGAATCTTCAGGTTACATTAACGTTTACTCAGATGCTTATATAGTATGTGATACTTTATTTGAACATATAATAAAACTGGAAAGTCATGAAAAACATGAAATTCTGCAAGACATCAGTTATGAAATTAGTGATGATAATAGTGTTAATCAAAAAAATTGGTATCTTTTTTTTGGGTTTGTTAAAAAGCTAATATCTTTAGAAACTATTATAAACACGAGAGTTTCACCACTGCAGGGTCATGCCACAATCATTGATTTACTAAATGAGCTAAAAATCAAAATTGAAGAGTCAAAAAACTTAAAAAAACAACCCATGGTTTCAACTCAAAAAAGTAATCCCAAAGTTCTTGAAGTTGGTATTAGTAGCAATGAACCATCACAGTTATGTTTTGATGA
Source organism: Phaffomyces thermotolerans (assembly GCA_003707215.2). NCBI lineage: Eukaryota > Fungi > Ascomycota > Saccharomycetes > Phaffomycetales > Phaffomycetaceae > Phaffomyces > Phaffomyces thermotolerans. The sequence goes on along the minus strand of PPNJ02000072.1, from coordinate 18,739 downwards.
AAGAGAAATCCAACACCTTAACTATCTGGTTTACTACAATTTTATTTTTGAGTTCAAATTCTTTGTGTTACAAGGAAGCTTAGATTATGATAAGGAACGTTTTACAAATCATTCGTTAAATGGTAACTATGTTCATGAAAGTTTAAAAAGAGAGTTGATCAATGATAATATGGTCCATTTAGATACACCACCAACAATATATAAATTTATTGAAACCAATTCCTATAATCATGAAATTTTATTAGAATCAGTTGTTGCCCAAGGAATAGTAACTGAGATTACAAATATTATTGACAGAATTAAATTCAAAGATACTAAACTATTTGGAAAACTAAAATCACAGGCACAAAAACCTTTAATAGCTAGTGGTAGTGATATACAGAAAGAGAATTCCTCTGAAAATAAAATATCCAGTAAAAAGGTCATTTTACCACATGTGATGATCGATATCATTTTGAATACTATACCAAATAAATCATCAAAGTGTATCAGTTTATTACCAATTAAAATTAAAAAATCCCGACTATTGAATCTTCCAATTTACCTTGCAAAAACGTTTAGCACCAAATACCCAAATGTTCAGGTGAAAGAATTAGCTAAACACAATTTGGATGATTTTTTAACATTTATAATAGAAACTTTGAATGTTATCAATGATAGCAATTTTAACCAAATTCTGATTGAGAATCATAAAAAGCTTTTGGTTTCACTCATTTGTACTTTGATAAACATTGGTCTAAATTTAATTGACCAATCCTTAAAACAAATCCTTTCCTCGCAAAGTTCAATTGGAATTGTCACCAATCATGATCAAATAACTATCATCAAAATAAAGGAAAATGTTAATATTAAAGAAATAAGTTTAAAGAAGGACAAGATCAACATAATTATTGATTCAGTTGATTTTTTCTTTATTGATAGTTTCAATTATACAGATAATCCCTATACACTTTTAAGTGGAATATTAATCAAAGAAGCAAGAGAGATTTTGAATGGTGATATTAAAGCTTACGAAGAACGTATAGCGATCAGAAACGGGTTGCTTTCACAACTAATCTCAATGACTGATGATACCAAAATCATTCAATTAATTCTTCAAAGACACAAATTGATTCAAATTTTTGGTGAAAGAATGCACAATGAGCTACTTGATAAAGTTGAAAAAGATTCAAAAGTACTAAAAAATTTAGCTCCAATTGAATTATTTAATCATACTAAAAGTGCTTTGGACTCAGAGTTGAACACTGATAAAATAAATCAAATTAAAGAGTTTTTAGAAATATTGGATAATGAACCCTTTAAGATATTACTTAATGCGCAATTCAAAAGCTTATATGAGAATGTTTTCTATTTAAAAGGTATGATACCTTTTGCAAATTTGAACACAGTTTCAACGTTCAACTTAAAAGCCAACAAATCTAATCAATTTATAATGAAAATTTTTGACGCTACTAAGATTGTACAAGATGATGACTTGATAATCAACTTGGAGAACATAAGTTTATCATCCATTTTGAATAAACATATTTTCAATATTTGGCAAAATTTGGATAAACAAGATAGTTATGGTGATTATGGTATATCTACAGTTAAAAGACGAAAATTAGAAGACAATAACGAAACATCTAATGATTGGAGTAATGGTGAAATAACAGAAACTGATATCTCAATTGTTTTAGAAGAAAAGATTGAAGCTCCTTTGAATTTCAAGAATGTGTTGATGATAATGATTTTGAAATTTTTGAATGAAATAAGTTGTTTGTTGAAACTTCATGGTTCTTCTAAATTAAATGACTTTATTCCAACATTACATTCATATGGATTAGTAGTTAATGATTCTGTACCAAAAGTGGAAAGTGTTGTGGAATATAATGAACTTCCATCAGTGATGAGTGAAGGCTTATTCATCCAAATCAAGAAAATCAAGAGTGATGATGAAAGTATTAATAACTTAAGTGAAAACCATAAGAAAAAGATTTGGAATCATGCAATTTCATCCTTAAATATTATTCACAAGAATCTAATAATACATGGAGATATTCACAGAAAAAATATAATATTTGATAAAGAGAATGGATTTAAAGTCAAATTCATTGATTTTGGAAACAGTTTTATATTATCAGATCATGTTTCCCATAAGACTAAGAAATCCAATTCAAATTACACAACTGTCAAAATAGTTAAAAAAGGTGATCTTGATGATGAAATTTTTGGAATTAGAGAATTGATTGAAACAATCAAATCTAAGTTAAGAAAAGATTATAACAATCTAATTGAGGTATTAGTTGAAGTGCTAAATATTAAATGTCCATCAGATTATTTGAACAGATTTATTGATGAAGAATTGAAAATATTTAAGAAAGAGGTTAAACGCTATCAGATTTCAAATAGCTAAATTTATTTAGATATTAAAAGCAAAAACCGTATAATTGATTTAATAGTAAGAAACAATCATTCAAAGTAGAAATTTTTACTGTTTTAAAGGTTTATTCATCCTTATCATTCCATTAAAAGCTCATCATTCTCCCTTAAAAAAGTAGATAAGTTACCCCGTCAAAAAAATACATTCCGGAATTTTCTTTATCAAAAACACTCCTGATTTAATTTTATTTCATTGTTTAATATTTAGAATCAAGTTAACTCATTCAATCTCTCAGACTCAACTCAATCCACCTCAATTTTTTTATCTCGATCAAAGCGACCTCAAATTCCTACTAGAGTTCCGTCTTTAGCCGCTCTTCATTTCATAATGACAATTATCATCGCTTCGTTATTTTTGCCATACACTGTCGAATTCAATATCAATGAAACAGTCGACCATGAACTCATCAGGGACTTGACTATAGAAAAAAAACCTCAACTTATCAATCAAGTCCACAATTCAACATCAATCTTAACAAGATCTTTAACTAATGATCTTAAAACAAACAATTCGTCAATTGAAGATTTCTTCAACTCCCCAAATATGACCTCTCCCAATGAAGTATATTCAAATCAAAATTTATCAACCAGTTCATTCAAAGACGAATTGAGTAAACAATTGCTAAAATTAAACTCAAAATCAAGTTCTTCAACATTTATACCAAAATCAACCGTTAATTCTCCTTTGAAAAAATCAGTCAATGATTCGCAAATCAACTTACTCTTGAAACCTAAAAAACATACAAGTAATTTGAAATTTGAACAAGAAGATGATGACACTATCGATTTGGATGATGATACAGCTTCTTCAGTTTTTTCAATTTCTAGTCTAATTAGTGATGAAGATGAAGATAGATTTGATTTATATAAACATAAAGTTCCTAAATTTGGTGGTTTCTCTAAAAAAAACATTTTACAAAACAATGAAAAAAATGAATTAGTCTTCAAGAATTATAACATTGTTCCATTTTTAAAAGGTAATGGTGCTTTGAAAACTGGTATAACTTCAACTTTAACAGATTATAAATGGCTAGGAACTGTTGGGATTCCAACAGATAGGTTACCTGACCATACAAAGCATTCAATTGTTGAAAATTTATCAATGAATTACAGCTGCGAAGCAGTTTTATCATCAGATTCAACTTTCCAAGGTCATTATAAAAATTTCTGTAAACAAATATTATGGCCAACTTTACATTATCAAATCCCAGATAACCCAAATTCTAAAGCATTTGAAGATCATTCTTGGGAATTTTATAAAAAATTAAACAATGATTATTTATCAAAACTAATGCAATTCTATAAAGAAGACGATATTATCTGGATCCATGATTACCATCTATTTCTATTGCCAAAAATGATTAAAGATGTGTATCCAAATGCTAAAATCGGATTCTTCTTACATGTTTCATTCCCATCATCAGAATTATTCAAATGTTTTGCTCAAAGAGAATGTTTATTAGATGGGATTTTGGGTTCAAATTTTGTTTCATTTCAAACTGAAGAATATTGCAGACATTTCATTCAAACTTGTAATAAATTACTATTAGCAGATATCTCCAAAAATGAAATTAGATATAAAGGTTCAATAATTCAAGTATCTCCATCTCAAGTTGGTATCAACTCAGAAATATTATTTAATGAATTTCATAATAACGAATCAATCAAAAATTGGAAAACTCTGATCAGAAATCGTTGGCCAAATGAAAGATTAATTGTTGGTAGAGATAAATTTGATAAAATTAGAGGTGTTAAACAAAAATTATTAAGTTATGAGATTTTTCTAAAAAAAAATCCAGAATATATTGGAAATACGACATTAATTCAAATTTGTTTAAAATCGTCATCAGATTTAGACTCAAAATTGGAAAGTGAAATAATGACAATAATCGATAGAATAAATTCCTTATCTCCAAACATTTCATCGTCATCTCAACCTGTTGTCTTTTTACATCAAGATATTGATTTCATTCAATATTTAGCTTTAATTTCAGAAGCTGATTGTTTTATTGTTAGCTCAATGAGGGAAGGAATGAACTTAACATGTCATGAGTTTATTGTTGCAACTGAAGTTAAAAAATCACCTTTGATTATATCAGAATTTACAGGTTCAGCTTCAGTTTTCAGTGATGATAACGTTTTTAAAATAAATCCATGGGATTTAAATCAATTTTCAAATGCTATCAAAAGTTCATTAGAATTAACAAAGGAAGAAAAGGTTAAAAACTGGGATCAATTAATCGAAGTTGTTAAAAATCAAAATTGTTTAGATTGGGTTAATTTCAATATAAATAAAATCAATGAAAGTTGGAAATTTGAAAATGATAAAAAAAATTATCAAATTTTTGATTTTAATAATTTCTATAGTAAATTTGATAATAAAAAAAACAATTTGTTTATATTAAACCTATCAAACATTATACCAAATGAAAGAATTTTGAAAATTTTGTTTGATTTATCAAATAATTCAAATAATAAGATTTATATTTTTTCAAATTTTAAAAAATTTGAAATTGAAAGATATTATAGAATTCTATTACCAAAAATTGGTATATTAGCAGAAAATGGTGGGTTAATTAAATTATCAAATTCAAATAAATGGATTTCATTAATTAATTTACAAGATTTCAAAGAATGGGTAATTAATTCAAAAAAACTGTTCAATTCATTTCAAGAAAGATTACCTGGTTCATTTTTTGAAATTGGTCAAACTTTTATCAAATTTCATACTGAATCTTGTCGTGATAAATCTTTAATCACACCAGAAAGAAAAATCTCATTGATTGGTGATTTAATTTCTCATATCAATGATTTTGATTATGATTTTGAAAAAAATTCTGAAGTTTCAAATAGAAATGATAGTGTTGCCAGTTCAAGTATTTTATTAAGTTCAAACAATAGTTTAGACTTACCAAATTTGAAAATTCATGCCACTTTGAATAATGATGGAATTATCTATATTGAAAATATGGATATTTCATTAAGATCGTTTAATTTCTTGATTGATTATTATTCTAATGGTAATGTTTTCAATAAAATTAACCAAGATTCATTAAACAATTCAGATGAAATCCAGAATGTCGATTATCCAATAATATTAGATTCTTTAAAAACTTCAACCGATTTCAAACAAAACATTGAAATTTTAACCATTGCAGGTCATGGTAATATTTTCTTCGATTTGATTTTTAACTATATAAAAGAACATCAAGAATCACCAGAATTTAATGATAAAATCAAATATATCTTCACTATTGGTTATGAAAATAGTGAGAATTTAGGTGGTGCAAATGAGTACGTTGAAGGTTTAAATGATTTGTTCTCAATGTTAAAGAAATTGACATGATCGATATTGAGGAAAATAAAGGTATAATTTCATGATAACAATGTATTTGTTTATAAATCAAAAGAAAAAAAAAATTAAAAAAATAATAATAATAAGGTCTATAATTGATAACTCTGTTTAGCAATTTCATTCAATTCTTTTAATTCTATTAAATCATCTTTATTAATTGCATTAAATTTATTCCAAATTTTATCAAATTCATTCAAATCAATCCCATTTTTATTTGAATTTGAATTATTATTTGATCTATTAACTATCCAACTCGTTTCTTTAAATCTTTTATGACGTTCTCTATCTGTTTCCATTCTATTTAAAATTTGTTCTTTCGTGAATATCAATTCTGGTTCTTTGTATTCTGTACCGTTTTGTAATTGTTCTTCACGGGTTTTCAAACTGTAATGTTTACACTCAATTAATGTGTTCCAACATTTAACAAAATCATCATCAGTGTTATTATTGTTACTGTTTTTTTCGTTATTATTAGTTTCATTATCATCATTATCATCATTTGTTTCAGCCAGTGTTAATTCAATGTATTTTTTAGCCAATGAGTCATTTTTAACACCATATAATTTCTCCATGCTGATTAAAATATCAACACAATTTTTCAAATTGATCAAATTATCCAATGGTAATAATTTCACTAGTATAGAGTTCAAATCTTTCTTGATATTTGTAATATATGGTCTATTTTCCATATCTTGATTCGTTCCAGCATTTAAAATACAAGAACACAGACTTTCCAAAAAATATAATAAATTAATCTTCGAATTTAAATCTAATCTATCTAAAATCTCTAATACACAAGAGTGGAAATCTTCATGTAATTCTTGATTCTTTAAACAGAATTGAATCGCTTTGTTGATCACCACTTGTGATGGTGTCAATGTCTCTAAGATCTGTATAAACTGCAGTCTCGCTTCAAATGGATCCATCTGTCCAATAATTAAATCACTAAATATTATCAAATTGTAAATACAATTTAACTAAAAGAAAGGAATTTGGAGCCTGAAAGCATTTCGAGGTGTCTGGATGTCTTCTCATTATGTAAATCTTACATAATCTTTTTTTTTTTTTCTATTTTTTTTTTTGTGAAAAATTTTGTGGAAGAAAAACTAAAATGAACAAAGAATCAAAGTTAGAAAATGCCAAAAGGTAAAGGTAAAGGTGGTAAAAACAGAAGAAGGGGTAAGAACGATAACTTCTCCCAAAAAAGAGAATTGATCTTGAAAGATGAAGGTCAAGAATACGCTCAAATCACAAAAATGTTAGGTAATGGTCGTGTTGAAGCAAGTTGTTTTGATGACATTAAGAGAATTGCTCATATTAGAGGGAAATTAAGAAATAAAGTCTGGATGGCACAAGGTGATATCATTTTAGTCTCATTAAGAGATTTCCAAGATGAACAATGTGATGTTGTTCATAAATATAATTCAGATGAAGCAAGAGCATTGAAATCACAAGGTGAATTACCAGAATCTGCTAAAATTAATGAAACTGATACTTTCGGTCACGAAGATGACGAAGACGTTAACTTCGAGTTTGGTGCTGCCGATGACGATGATGATGAAGAAGATGAATTAGATATTGATGATATTTAAATTATTATCTGATAATACTTAAAAAAAAGAAGAGAAAAAAAAAAAAAAAGATTATTATTATTTTTATTTAATTGGGTATATTGGTTGCGTGGTTTTGTGTTTTTTTTTTTTTTTTTCTTTCTTTCTTTATGTTAATTCTTTATTCTGCGTTCATGTTATTAATGTTTAGTAATAGATTATATATTTTATAGTTTTATGTATTTAATAAATTTGTGTTTAGCACATTCTGAGGAAAACTGGAATTGAGATATTTGAATGAGTAGAATCAAGAACAGAGAAAGGTATTCAATTGTTCCATCTAAAATTCAACAGAGTTGTTTTACTATTGATAAGTTGTAATCCACTTGACATACTTTAGTTTTGACATCAACTTTTTATTAGCTATTATGATATTTGTTACCTACGTTGAACACTATTACTTTGTTATATACAGATGATAATTGGCTATTATTGTCAATAGATGGTTATTCATAAGTGACAAACCGTACAAACACAAATGCATGTTAGACTAAACGACACGGAGGTCAATGATCCCGCTAAAGTTCCACCTAGGATTCTGCCTAGAGTTTTAACGTGACTCAGCTCTGGAAATCCAATCTCCATTGTTCACTGGATCATTGTCATAAGATAGTGTCAAGCTTGTAAAACACTCTTGCAACCTCAAAAACAAAAAAAACAAAAAAGGCACTCTAATTTTTCCCTTATATGTACAGCGAATTTATAGAATGAATCCTTATGTGTTTAATTATACACGAAATCTATCATCTTCATCTTCATCTTCATCATTTTCATCGAATCTTCTTAATCCAACGTTTTCACTGTATGAATGAGCTCTTGATCTTGAAACATTTAATGATCTTCTGGATTGGAATGCACCAATACCACCTTCTAATGGAATATCGCTTAAATCTTCTTGTTGACTGAATAAAGCTTGATGACTTTCATTTTTCTTTCTTGAAATATTCAATAAATAAACCCCTGAAAAAATGATTAAAAATCCACAGATTAAACTAATTGAATCTTTTGGTCCTGCATCGTTATAGTTTCTGAATAAAATGAAATTTGCAACCAAGGTTGCAGTGGTAAATGTAACGTAATATAATGGATTAACAATAGAAGTATCAAATTGATCAAGAGCTTTATTGAAGTAATTCATCTGTGTCATGATACAAACAACAACAACAAAAATGAATAAATAAGTTGATAGATGGGTAAATTGGTTATTACCACTTAAAGTTAATTTTAACGCAATACCAAATGCTTTAATACTAACAATAGATATAGAACCAACTGAGGAACAAATAGAAATGTAATAAATTGGGTTTCTTGTACCATAGATTGGAGCAATTCTATAAATCATAACCAATGCAAAAACTGTAACAATTAAAACATATGATAAAAATAAAGGTGTTAAGGCATAATCTAGAATTTCATCAACAGTATCTATAACTTTATCAGATGGAGCATGTAGCACTATAATAACACTACCCAATAAACAAATAGCACATCCCATTTTACCTAAAGTACCCAATTCTTCACGTAAAAATATAGCAGCTAAAACTGCACCAATGATAACTGATAAAGCTCCTAGTGGTGTAACCAAAATAGCTGGAGCGAATGTATATGCTGCAAAATTAGCAATTTCACCTATTGCCATCGTCAACATCCCAGCCCACCAAATTGGGTTCTTTAGATATTCGTGTCCATCACCATTAAAGCCTTGTTTGGAAGCATCTTTAAGCCCCTTTTTAGTGATGATGAAAGAAGTACCAATGGCTAAAGAGGACGATATGGCCAAAGCCAGACCAATGTAATTATCAGCAACCATGAATAACGAGTGTGTTTAGTGCGAAAAGAAAGACTGAACTGGTTGAATCAAATAAAATAGAAACACTTGATCAGTTTCAAGTTTCTATTTATGGACATTTTTTTTTCTTTTCTTGTTCTAGTTTTAGGCACGTCTTTAGGCGGAAGCTATGCAGGAAAAATAGTTTCTAGGCAGAACCCTTAGGCAAAGATCTGGTTTAGCCACAGGCACGCGATGAGCTTTGGAGAGAAAAAATTGTTCGACTAAAACACTTTAATTATCTAGAAGGAACACCGTAATGTCGTTGGATGAATTGGTAAAACAGGCTCTGATTGACGGTGGTGAGTCTTTTGATGGATTTAGTGCAGTTAAAAAGTTTCTGATCAAGAACAAAGTTGAAAATCGGGACGATTATGGGAAGGTTCTTTCATGGTTATTCCCATTGTTATTGAATAATTTAAAGGAAACTACCGGGACTGGTCCTTCAAGAGTTGTTATTTCTGATACTTTAGCCATCTGTTTGCTTAGGGCAACTCAACTTGCTAATGTTTCACCAAAATTCACTCAAGATTTCAAATCCGTTTTATTAAATGATTCAAGATTGGACGTTTTGTTCCATTATATTGTTGACTACTGGGATGAAAGTGGTGCACCATTATCAAATTCATTAAAAGACGTCTTCAGTAAATTAGTCACTTTATTGAAAAAATATGATTTCAGTCAAGAATTATTCCAAAAATGGACTGCTATCACTTTACAAATTAGAAAGGAAAGAAGAGTTCTATATTTTTTAATTGAAATACTCTCAAAGGAACTATATGATTCGAAATACATCATATCAAAAGATCCATATTTCATTCAAGAGTCTTTGAAATTAATTTCCTCTAATGCTTTAGGTAATTTGATTGGGAGATCATTAACTTCAATCCTAAAGAGACTATACACAAGTGAAGAAGAAGTCGATCAATGGATCTCGTTATATTGGTCGCCAATCAAATCAGCAATCAAAGATCCTAATATGAGAACTGGTGTTGTGTCCAACTTATTGCCAAATATTTTCAAATTCTCCAAAGGTGTATTCCATTCAATCGTCGTAGAATTTCAGAATGACGCTCAAATTTTCATAACTTTTTTGAATATTGGCCAACAATTAGCCATTGAAGAGGATCCATATCCAAACTTAGTTGACAGACGGACGATAGAGCATTTATTAACCCATAATGATTATAAAATCAAAGTGTTTCAAATTTTAACATTCTCTCCAAAAGGTTCTAAGCAAATTGATCTGAAAATTCTTGAAATTTTAACCAAGTATTTAGAATTGTTTTTCATTGAAACTGAAGTTGAAATGAGAAATGAGTTTATTAGCTTGTTCAAACAATTTTTGCAAAGAATTAAAGACTCAAGTTATGCTTTGAATAGAGATGCTTTAAAATTAATTTCTAGAAAAAAATCCATTGATGAAGCTAATGAAAAACTATCAGTTGTAGAAGCTTATAAACAATTTTTGTTATGGTTAATTAAATTAATCAAATTTCAATTAGTTCCAGGCTCGCAATATCAAAGAATCATTACAAGTTTAAAGTTATTAAAACATTTAGTTGAATCAAATTTAGATCCAAATATTTTCTTTAAAGTTGAAATCAACTATCCTTTCCAAATTTCAATTTTTGAAAATGATTCTGAATTAAGTCATCTATTATTTAATAACGTCTTGAGTACTTATGATGATATCAGAGAGATTTCCAGTTATTTATTAATCTCTTCAAAACCAAAAATTAGTGAAACTCAACAGATTGAATTAATTAATAAATCTTTTAAACTACTGAATGATTACGGTAAATCTGAATCAGGTGCGAAATTCTTACAACTTTGTCATTCTTTATTCGATAATGATTCAATTTTTGAAAGATTAATTAATGAAATTCCTATAATGAAGAACATTTTTGAAGCTGTTAAAAAGCCAGTTGATGGTTATTTCCATGCCATGACATTAATTATTTCACAATTAAAAGACAGATCAAATTTACACTCCTCTGAAATAATTGAATTAGTTGAACAAAACTGGAAAAATGTTAAAGAAATATTGAGTCATGATTCTCCTGAAGGTTGTGATCAATATGGTGTTGGTTCAGCTCAGTTGGTTCTAAGTTATGCGTGGAGATCAACTAAAGAATCAACATTTTTACTAGCCAAATTGATGAATTTAACTACTTTCGATGATGAAGATTTAATCAGAATTGGTGAACTTACGTTGGACCAGCTAAGTACCGTTCGTCATAGAGGTGCATTTTCTTCAGTTTATCCAACTTTTATCAAGTTAGCAGAAATTTGTAAAAAACAGATCCCAGAACAGAATAAAAATTGGTTAGATTTCAATATTTCTTTAATCCAAACTAAAACTCAATTAATCACAAGAAGGTCAGGTGGTTTGCCTTTTTTAATCACTGCTATTCTTACAGTTGAAACCGAATTATTCCAATATACATTTGATAAATTGATTGAAATTGCTAAAGTTCCAATTGATGAAAATGAGGAAGAAAGTGAAAAGATGGATATTTCTCAAGTCCATGCATTCAACTGTATCAAAATGTTATTTATTGAATCTCAGTTATCAAGTTCTTGTGTCCAATATATTTACAGAGCATTATCATTATCATTATCAACATTCTCCTCAAGAATTTGGTCAGTTAGGAATTGCTCAATCATGTTATTTACAGCTTTACAAAATAGATTGTTTGGTTATAAGAAAATGAGTGCAAGAGTTTTTTTCACAAGATTTAAAGGTATCAAAGAAATTCTAATTGATGTTTTGAAAGACTCTAGTTCATCAGATAAGGAAATTGAGAATTTAGAAACTTTATTCCCTGTTCTAACAATCTTATCAAAATTACAATCATCACCTGGTGATGATGGATTATCTGAATTCACTCCACTCCTAAGATCGTGTTTAACTGCAAAGTACTGGAAAGTTAGAGAATGTGCTTCCTGGGCATTACCTGCACTAGTATCATCTTCTAGAATTGAATCCTTATACTTAATCAATAATTGTTCCATTAAAAATCAAAATCAATTACATGGTCATTTACTAGCAATTAAAAAGTTATTGGAAAGTATTCAAGTTGACGAATTGGATGAACTGATTGAATCTTTGTTGAATAAAAGCATTGAAATCTTGGTGTTAAATCCTTCATTTATAACGAAGAAAGCATATTTGGAAATTGTTCATTCAATACTTGAAAGGAAAACTAAATCATTTGATGATGATTTTTTCAATTTTTTAACTGAGTTGTTCATACAAGATAATGAAATCATTGAAATAGATGGTTCAAAACAATTATATTTGAAAGCTCTATTCAACATAATTATCAATAGAAATTTCAATGATGAATTACTAACAGCTGGATTGAACTCTGAATATTTTGAAGTTAAACTACAAGCAATTGAATATTGCTCTAAATCTTGTATTATTAAACCTGAATTATTATCAATTGCTTTAAATGATAGAGAATGGATCTATGTTCGCTCCAAAGCCATTTCATTAGTTTCAGATTTCTCAATTCATAAAGCATTTGAATTTGCTTCAGAACAAAAAGTCTATGGTGAAGATATTAAATGTTCGAGTCTAAAGTTGATTGGTTTATTGATTGCACATTCCAATGACGAATCAATGTTTAATGAATGGAATAAATTATTGATTGAAAATTCAGATGATGATCAACCATTTACAATTAGAATTTCAGCATTAGCATCAGTATTGAGTTATCTCAATGTAAGGAAAAGTTCAAAGGTGGAATACTTAGTCTATAAATTCTTAAATGATGATGATGATGAAATCAGAGAATTAGCATCAAATTATTTCAATGATAATATCATCCCATGGGTTAATTCTAAGAAATTTGCAAATGAATTTGGTAATGATAAAGAATCCACGAATGTTGTAATCAATGAAATTCTGAATATCAAATTCGATTCAATAAGTAACCAAGAAAGTGATAAAGCTTTATTCAATATTGAAAAGAAGAATTTTTATATTAATTCAATCGAAAACATCAGGCAATTATCTAAAATGTTGAACAATTCATGGTCTATAGTCACTAAAGAACAACAAGATAAAGTTATTTCTCACATTGATTCATTATACAATCAATGTTTAAAGTCCATTGATATTCTAGGTGATGATGGTATACTAGGGTGGAGTAATAATGAAGAAATGTTCAATCAGATTTATATTGTTTTCTACCTTAAAAGACATCATGGCTCTAATTGTGATTTGGTTGATTTCCCTAGTATTAAGCTGCATCCTACTTTATATAATTTACTAGCATGAAAATAGAATATAGAAATCTGCATATATCAATCTATTCATGATTACTGTAAGAGTTCTTCAAACACCAAGTAAAATATAAATGTCATAAAAGGCTGTTGCTCATTTCTTACCAATAAAATAATATGAGATGAGCTCTGAAATTCTTTCTCCAATTGACTATTACTATGACTATTGGCTGCAATTAACCACCTTGAAAGCTTTTTATTTGGAATGCATATGAACTCAATAGTAAATTGATAGTAAAAATGACGAGTAATAAGATGTCAAATCCCTCAACTTATATATGTCTCGGGGCTCATCTTTATACAAAAAAAAAATATTTACAAGAAACGTTTCGAAGAGTTCATTGTTCTTCCACACAATTCTAGCTTTCCATGAATGTCCAGACTCAAGTCACTTTTCTAGAACTCCCGACTGAACTGATCATCCAAGTCTTGAGTTACTTGGACGTTTCAGACATTTATAATGTCTACGATACATGTCATTTCTTAAAAGACGTTATTGATGATGAAGAACTATGGAAGACTCTATTCTTGAAGAAGTTCAAGACCATCAAATTCAGTTCCATTGGAAAATCTTACAAATACAGTATCGAGTTAATCAGAAGACAACAGTTATTAACCAAATGGAAAAAGGCCACAGGTTTACATAAAAATTTCTTGATTGATGTCCCAAATATAGAGAAACTAATCTTTCAATATCCTAAAGTCATTTCATTCAGTGATCAAGGTGACATCAACATTCTTTCTGTGGAAAGAGGGAAGTCTGAAGTCACTATTCCTCTAACAACACCAACTGGTTGCACTTCATATCATTTCAATCCTTCAAGTTGTGTCTTTGGTAGATTTGATGGTAAGATATATGGTAAATTATTGAATGGCAAATCATCATACGTCAGTTCAGTGACTAGATTCAATGGAGAGCATAGTGGATCAGTGACTTCTATTTATAATGATGATGTGAATTGTTTTAGTGGGGACGAAAATGGAGAAGTTTTCAAATGGGACATAAAGAGTAGAGAAATAATAGAAAGATTTAAAGTATCAATCAATGGGATCTTGAAAATAAAAGGTTTGAATAATGTTATAATCTCTATTGATTACCAATATATCCATGTGATTGATTGTAATGAAGTTAAAATGATTGAATTGAAAGATATCGGCCCAATAGACTTTTTCGATATTGATTTCACAGGGAAACTAATAGTGATTGGTTCAACTAGTCAATTGAGAGTGTATTCATATGATAAATTCAAATTTGGTAAATTCACTAAATTAGATCTATTCAAGCTAGATGAATTTTTGAAAATCTCATTAGAGAGTAAAAAGAATTATAATATTGATAATAAACTTGCTGGTGGAGACGGTTGTAATTTAGGTGTCTTAACAAGATTAGGAATTGTCATGACTATAAATATAAGGAATATAAATAGTAAAGATGGAATTGAAATTCAACCGCAAGTTTCAATAACTCCAATATTTGATACGTTAAACGTTCCTGAAGGTATTCCACCAATTCGATCAATTTCAGTTAATTCTTCAGTTATATTACTGGGTAGTTATAATGGATTTGCTGCTATTTATGATGTTTTAACTGGTGAATTCTTGAGGTTAGTTTCAGTGAGAATTCCTAAAAGATATCTATTGTTAACAGAAGATTCTTTTTTGATTCCTGTTAGTTCCGTTGAATTAGGATCAAATAATGAAACACATGGGACTTTATTAGTTAATAATATGCTACAATATTTTGAATTTGGTGATATAACATCTAAAAGTAATAAGAATAAAAAGAAAGTAAAGAAATCAGTTACTGGTGTTTCTGGTGACAGAAAGAATATAATTCATAAAAAGATTAAACATGATTATGATGAATTAAAACATGATGAATACGAAAGGTATCAAAATGAGCAATTACTAAATAAATATAATGGACTTGAGCTAACAGATCAAGAACAAATGGAACTAGCCATGGTTTTGAACGATTCTTTACAAGATTTAACTCGTCATGATGGATTGAGTACAAGAGAAGGAAAACAGATAAAAGATGAGGAAATTGATGAGGATTTAGCTAAAGCTTTGGAGATGTCAAGACTGCAAACTGAAGAGACTCTACATGACTATGCCAACGACGAAATGGATCACAAAGACTTTGAAAGTCAGATTCAAGAAGCATTGAGAAGAAGTTTATATGAATAAATTGTTCCTAGTTCGATTCTTTCAACGCGTAATTTTATCTCTTATTTTTCGCGTTTTTTTTTTTTTTTCTAAACGATCGTACAACAATTTTTCAATTTTCCAACATTTCATTGAAGCGAAAACTTCCTTTGATCTCTCAGTTCTTCAGTCAACCAATAACTTGAAACATGTCTACTCGTCCTCAAAACGTTGGTATCAAAGCCATCGAAGTCTACATTCCTTCACAAGTGAGTCACTCTCCTTCTAATTCTCAACTGGATCTTAAGGTCTTGATCTCACAACTTAGATCTCATGAGATGTGGCAATTTCATATATACTAATTTATTTCTAGATCGTCAACCAAGCTGATTTAGAAGTTGCACATGGTATTCCTGCTGGTAAATATACCATTGGGTTAGGTCAAACCAATATGTCTTTTGTTAATGACAGAGAAGATGTCAACTCAATTGCTCTAACTGTATTATCAAGATTGATCAAAAATTACAATGTAGATGTTAACAGCATTGGTAGATTAGAAGTTGGTACTGAAACTCTAGTCGATAAATCCAAATCTGTTAAATCTGTTTTAACTCAATTATTAGGTGAAAACACTGATGTTGAAGGTATTGATACCATCAATGCTTGTTATGGTGCTACTAACGCTATTTTCAACTCAATTAACTGGGTTGAATCTTCTGCCTGGGATGGTAGAGATGCCGTTGTTGTTGCTGCTGACATCGCATTATACGAACCAGGTCCAGCTAGACCAACTGGTGGTGCTGGTGCCGTTGCCATTTTAATTGGACCTGATGCACCAATTGTCTTTGATAACATTAGAGGTTCTTACATGTCTCATGTTTATGATTTCTATAAACCAAACTTCCATCAAGAATACCCAGTCATTGATGGTCATTATTCCTTATCTTGTTATACTGAAGCTTTAGATAACGCTTACCAAGCTTATTCTAAAAAAGCTTTCAAACAAGGTGTTGAAGGTGTTTCTGATAAAACTGTTGGTGCTACCAAAAGATTTGATTACAACGCTTTCCACGTTCCAACTTGTAAATTAGTCACCAAATCATATGCTAGATTATTATATAATGATTTCAGAGCTAATCCATCCTTATACCCAGAAGTCGATCAATCACTAGCAACTATTCCTTACAAGGATTCATTAACTGATAAAACAGTTGAAAAAACTTTCGTCACTTTAGCTAAAGATTTAACCAAAGAAAGAGTTGGTGCTTCTTTGCAAGTACCAACCAATACTGGTAACTTATACACCGGTTCCTTATACGTTGCTTTATCTTCATTATTATACTATGTTGGTAATGAAAAGTTACAAGGTAAACGTATTGGTTTATTCTCATATGGTTCAGGTTTAGCTTCTTCATTATTCTCAGCTGTCGTTAAAGGTGATATTTCATACATTATTAAAAACTTAAACTTTGATGAAGTTTTGAAAGACAGAGAAACCGTCACTCCAGAACAATATGAAGCTGCTATTGCTTTAAGAGAAGCTTTACATGGCCAAAAAGGTTACACTCCGAAAGGTTCTATCGCGCACTTGAAATCTGGTGTTTATTACTTGACTGAAATCAATGATAAATATCAACGTTCTTATGCCGTTAAAGAATAAATTTAACAGTTAGATAATTAATTTATTATGTGCTATATATATTGAAAAGAAAAATTATTCATCTTTTTTGCTGTTTTGTTTGCCTTGCCTATTTTGCATTTAAAGACTTATTTATTTATATAATACATACAATGTGGGTTTTTTATATTAATGTGGTGTACAGATCTTCTTCTATACTCTTATCTTTAAGTATTCTTCAAATCAGTTTGCTCTGTCCATTTTATAACCTGCCTTTTGCCTACAATAAAAATACATCAAAATATATAAACCAAAGACCTAGTATCACTTAAAAATGATTTTTTGTTTCATTCACAAATTTCTCTTTATAGTCTAGATCTTTTCTTTTCAATTTGAGAGTATTCGGTATTTATATCATAGACACATTGGTACTTTGATTTTATTCACACTTGATTCAGACTCATTGTTCAAAAATTAACTACCATTTTTGTACTAGATTAAAATGGTCTTTTTTTCCTGTGTTTTTACTCATATATTTTATTCTGATCAATTATGATCTGAAAGTTAGAGTTACATATTTTGCTTTACACAAAAACCCATTGATTAATTATTAAAGGATTTCATTTATTGTAAATTTATAACTCACACTTCTAAATTTATTTCTCAAAAAATTGATTCACACAAAAAACATTTCAATTTGGAACGAAGCTACTTATATTGCAAGTGAGAATACCTTTAATAATTAAATAGTCTAAAGATTTATCTTGTTGTTAATCTTTTTGGTTCATAAAAATCAAAATCAATTATTGGATAATTTCTTGAGGATGTAGCTTAATTGTAATTTTCTCAAGATATCAAGAATATTTTCCTCTCTTCATTATTTGAGTGAATGAAAACTTTTTATGGGTTCTTTTGATAATAAAACCAGTCTCTATTACTTTGTAAATATTTACAGTCCAGACTCCAAAATAGTAATGATCAAATATTTCTCATTATTTTAACAATGTTTGTTAATATTTAGATATTTTTTTGTGGTTCCTCAAATATTGTATTCGGTATAAGAGAGATCAGTAATAATTTATCACAGTATGAGTGACTACTACCAGGAAGTAAAGAATTAATTAACTAGTATATATGATCAATAACATTTTCAGTTATATAATATCAAACGAGCACCCCTAACAACTCAGAATAAACCTAATAATCAACAGTCTTTACATTAATGAAATCATTTTTATCCTCATTAATATTTTCTTCAATTTGCGATTCAGTTTTTTCAAATTGTGACATGTATTTGGTATATCCAAAAGGATTATCTAACCAAGTTAAGAATCTTTCAAATCTATTCTTTGGTTTTCTAATTTGATCATCTGTTTCAACACCATTTTGTGAATCACCTAAATAGTAATTTTTCTGGAAAAATGCAATAACTAATGATAAGACAGTGAATCCTAAACCAATAG